>VYZU01087469.1:0-14824 GCA_013401355.1 Ceyx cyanopectus | reverse complement strand
ATATGTTCAGCAAGGGCAGAGAGCAGCTGCACAGGAGGGGCCTGGAGTCACGTTTGGAAGGAATAAAGCAGTTTGCTCACTAATCAATGTATGCAAGTCTCATTATTACTGCTTGAAAACAACTACATTTTATTGCCATGTTAAGGTAGCTTGGTGGTCACTCCAGAGACAGGATTTCCAGCTTCTCTGGCAGCCCATCAGTCTCTGGCTATGAAGGTTAAATCCTGCCCTCCTCTCTATGGGAGCAACTCCTGCAAACTTCTCCTTGGAGAGAAAACAGGACTCAGACCCACACAGTCACTTCTCTGCCCTGCAGCTCTGTGTTTCCACAGCATCTCGTGGATTCCTTACTTCCCTGAGACTGCACTCACCACCTCAGGCTTCCAGGCAGAGCTGGGATTGCCTCCTGCTTCCAACTTCACAGCTAGAGAGAGTTGTTGGGTTCCAGTCAGCCCTGGAAGTGCCGTTCCAGACGAGCTTTAAACCAGATCAAGGTTGGCTTTACACTTGCTTCTGTTTGAAGGGGTAAATAAATTAAAGGTCACACTTCTGAGGATTCCAATCAGCCCTTGGAAGGTCCCTCACTCCTTTTTGCTGTGCTCCAGCACACGGTAGGGTGGGGCAGACCCCCCCTTGGAACCGTGCTGCTCCTGCACTATGGGCAGTGTAGCTGGAGTGTAAATCTCCGGCATGTTGTCGTTGTTCTCCAGGGCACCGTAGGAGAAAGAGGCTTTGAGGTCAGGCTGGACTGCAATCCCTTTGTCGTGCATGTTCTGCATGCCTGGAAAGAGCAGAGACACAGATTAAATGCTTTGGAACAACAGGGCATTCTCCCTGCCCTCCCCGGGGCTCATGGAGTGTTAAATGAGAGACAAAATGTTTTCCTGCTCAGCAGCTAATGGAGAAAGAAGCTTGGTGGGAATGAGGGGTGGCACTCAGTTGTTTATCAAGTGCTGCCTCTCTTCCATGCAGCTCACCAGCTGTACTTCCCCAAAAGAATTCCTGCTCCCCCTGGCCTCTGTCAGCATTCCCTAATACTCAGTTTTTCCTCCTGGACTGTGACCAAGCCCAGTCCCAAGCATAACTCAAATCCAGCACATCTTCCCAGAGAGCAGCCACCCAGACAAGACTGCTCTGGCAAAATACCACCTCTCCTCCATGTCAGAGGACCTGGTGGCAGTGGCAACCACGTGGCACATCACATGGCATCACTCCCAAGAAACAAATAAGCAAGAGAAGGAAAAGCTAGGAAAAAAATCCCTAGAAAAACTTCACAGACCTAAAAAGTTTGAGCTTGTGAAGCCCAACACAACAACTGATCAATGACTGTATTGGTAGTGTTACCTGGCATAGCATCCATTGATATGTAAGGTTCAAATGGTACTGCTTTCTTCCTATTCCTTGTGATCAGGAAGACACCCAGAAATGCTATGAGGCACCTGAGAGAGAAGACAAGATCTCCTGAGATAACAGGGAGAGGAGGTCACATTGCACTTGCCTTCTGCCAAGTCCCTATTGTGTGGCACCATAAAGAGTTCAGAACTGGAAATGAAAGAAGTCTCCAGTGAGAACTGCAGGGAGCAGTCTGAGCTGAATAACCCTCTTCAAGAGTATTGAAATCCACCTGACAATGAGAACACTTTCACCCTTATCAAAATGCAGGGAGAAGTTTCCACGTTAATTATTCAATTTATCTTGACTAACTAAAAGGGAAAGGAAACTATCAAAACAGGGTTTTCTTTGATGAAATTCCTGGATTTATCAGCCTGACCTTTGAAAGGTTTCTCATTGGTAAACACATTAACAACTGCTGATCTTGGTTTTTACAAGGTGTTGACAGAGAAAGGCACAGTTCATAACATCAACCTCCCAATGTTTGGGGTTTTTCCTGTGCCAATCTGAAAGACATTTCAGATTATGGGGACTAATCACATCAGGACACTGCACCAGGGCTAAATACTGAGTTACACAGCAAGTGTTTCTCTGATTGTATCTGCAGTGCCCAGGCCCAAGAACAGGAGTCCAGAAGCCCTGGGACAGTTCAGCCAAGGCTCCAGGCAAATCCTGAAACAGATTCCCTAGAGGTGGCTTCTCTTGGTTATTCTGCAACTACAGATTCAGCAGCAGGTAGCTTCAAACACAGCCCAGATGCTTCAGCACTCAGGCTGATTTCCAGCACAGCCAGCAAGGGGTTTAGTGGTTAATGTGGTACAAGTGTGTGTAACCCAGTGGTAGACTGGTTCCTCCAGAGCATCCATCATCAGGACAGGACTCTGAGTTGCTCTGGCAGAGCAAATGCTTTCAGTCTGTCCTCCTTCCCTAGACAGTGTGTACCTCAATATATATAGGGATAGACAGTCAAATATTTGAAAGATTTTAGTCCTATGAAGCAATACTTTCCAGTTTTCCATCAGGGAAACTTTAAACACTTACCCAAGTGCAAACATACATATATGGAGAACATCTTCACCAGTGAAGTCCAAGTAAAATGTTGCTCCTTGAAAAGGAAATAATTAATGACATCTTCCTTCCCAGCTCACATCAGCAGTTAGTGCTGCACCTCCAGCACTTGGCCCTCCACAAAGTGAGTCATGCAAGATTCCTATTTTTATAGTCAGCACCTTTGTTTGTTTTCTTAATGATCTTAAAATAGAAAAAGGTGGCCTGGTTTCTACTTTAACACAATTCATTGGCAAATCTTTTAGAATTGCACTACCAAAATGAGCCCTGGGGCTGTTCAGCTGGAGCAGAGGAGTCTGAGAGGGGAGCTGATCAATGCTGAGCAAGGGCTAAAAGGCCATGGGGGCAAGAGGATGGGGCCAGACTCCTGTCAGTGGTGCCAGGGACAGGACAAGGGGCACTGGGAGATGACAGGAAAATACAAATCATCCCCTTGCTGAGTCTTCACCTTCCTCACCTCTGAGGTTTATTTTCCCCAATCTTTTGCCCTTCTCCCCAGAGAAGCCCTGCCAGGCCCTGGGGTTACCTGCAGAGACTGCTGCTGTTGTGGAGAGGATGTAGCCAACACTGGCAATCTGGGATGAGTCGTAGAGCTGAGAGGCTTGAGCCAAAAACCTGCAGGACAGGGACAGACAGCAGAGGGTCACCTGGGAAAGCAGCTCCAATTGTACAGTGATGAGCACAGACCTTCTGGGAAATGCCTTTTGGAAGAGAGGTGGAAATTTAAGGAGCTTTGTTCTCACTAAACCTGCAGCAGCATCCTTGGAATTCAGATAAAGGACAGAAGAGGGAGTCTTGGGGCTGCAGTAAAGGCAGTGAAATTACTGCCACTGACCTCAGGACCAGAATGTCACTCACATTCTTGAATAGTTTTGTTATTCTTACTGCTCTTGGCTTTTTAGGTTATTGCAAGAACAGAAGGGAAACAAAAAACCCAAACCAAACAACAGAAAACCAAACCAACCAACCAACACCAAACCCCAAGAAGAGAACAGCCACATCACCAACACCACTGGTCCCACACTGATTTTAGCCAGTGCTCAGATATCCCATTTGATTTGCCACCATTTCATTGCTAATGTTGTTTTGCCAAGAACTGAATGATGTATAAAATTCAGATTAAAACTACTTGGCAATGCCACTGCCTGGAGAAACAAACACCACCCTTATCCCAGGCTCATGGATTTGAGATCAGGTCACAGAAAAGAATGACTAATTCTCCTCCTAACATTTAATCAGCATCCTTGGAAGGGATAATTACTAATTACTGAGCCACTGAAGCAGCACAATGACAGAGGGCAAGAGAGTGAGTGTCTTACGTGGCTTGGAAGGTGGCTGTAGCCACCATGCACACCAGCATGATGTAGAAGATTGGGTAGTCCAGCTGTAAGTTTCCCTGTATGGAGACAACAATCATGCCAGCCACAGCCTTCACTGTCACAACTGTCATGGAACCTGTGGAGAGACACCTGGCTGAAGCACCAACAGGAACACCCCAGGCCACAGACACCACCCACTGCTGCAAGAACTGGGGCCTCTGTTTGCCAAGGGGGACAAAGTGCCTGTTCCAGCACCAGCTCTGCCACTTTGATTCCCAAAGCTTCACCAGAGAGGAACCTGTACTAAATCCCTCTGCTTTTCTGGGTCATGCTTCCCTTGTCTACAGGCCTGGGAGTTTTCAAGTGTTTAGACAGTGTCATGGAACAAGGAGGATAGAAATTCTCATTTCTGATGCCATGGTGGCTTGGATCACAAAGCTGAAGAAGGAAATTTTCAAAACAAAGAGTCCAAAAGCCCATTGCCCTTCCACTTCTTGATGGGCAATTCAGAATTGGGATAGCTGCTTTGTCTGTAATTCATGCAGCCTGGGAGACTTCAGTTACTGAAATCCAGACTCAAACAAAGAATTAAAACAGAAAAAAGAAGAGACACTGCAGTAATTGTAGGTGCATAAATAACAAACGTGGAGGACTGTGACACAGATTCAGCAGCACATCAGACTGCACCACTGCACTGCTATTATCCACCCTCATTAAAGTTTAATTGATCACAGCTTCTTAAAAAAAAGATTCACGTGGGAAAAGGTACCAGTGAAGTCCTGGCTTTCCCAAAGTCACTGCAGGGTCACTTGACCCCATGGCCAGAGGCTCTCCCAGTTTAAATGGGGACATACTGGCATTTATCAGCTCTTTAGCCACACAGCAAATCTTCCCAGAGCCAGGGTGATTTTTTGTAGCTCAAACCCTTTCATCCACTGAACAGGTAGGAAATTGTGCCAGGCTTTGCACACACAGATTAAAGTGAAGAACACTCATAAATAACTTTACACTTTCTGCATTGGGCAGATTGTTGGCCTCTGGGGGAAATAAGCCTTAATTGTCCAAAGTTCATTTGCAAAGATCCTAAACATCAGAGAGATATTGGCTCCATCTAATCTGTGGTAAGGTGTCTGGGAGTAGATTGGTGCATTTTATGATGTTAATTAGGTCAAGATAATTCCCTGTTCCCACAGATACTGCAGTTTACTGCACTTTATTGTTATAACCCAGATCTTAAAAGTCTGTATCAACTCACCCAGCAAAGCCACCAGCAGAAGAATAACTACAATGTAGTTTGCATTCTTCTCCTTGTAGAAATACAGCAGCAGGCAGAACAGAATGATCTCCACAAGCTAAAAAGATAAACCAGAGAATATAAAATGGGGGGTATATGTGGTTGGCAGTAAATGGGATTCTGAGCCAGTCAAACATTAAAATTACACAACAGGAAAAAATCAAAGGAAAAGAAGGATCTCACACAATTATAAACCTATACTATATATTTATTACAACTTATATAACAAATTTAGCATATTAGATTCTAATTAGAGGAGATACTCAATAGCTTGTTGCAGAAGAGGAAACATGGGACACTTTCAAGGTTATAAAGCAGCAGATCAAATAATCCTGACAATATTCCCCCCAGAGATCCCTGCCTGCTTGCTGGAATGAGGCTTTCAGTGATCCCTGCAGCACACATCTTATTTAATGGCCAAACATCTCTATTCAAACCCCACAGATTTCAGAGCATTTCCAATGGAACTGATATAACTCAGAGAAATGATGGCCCATCTTACCATATACAACAGGAATGGCCAGCTCACTAGATGCCTAGTGATATTTTCACCAGTCATCTTCTCATGACTGTTGGGTCCAAAGGTTATCAGCAGGTAAGTTCCAACAATGGCCAGACCACAGCCTACAAAGGACAGAACATAGCGCCCTGGGGAGAGCAAAGGACAAGAGAGAGGGGACAAATCAGTGTGGAATTCATATCATAGCTGCACATTCCTCCTTCCTCTGCCCTTTATGCCCCACTTGCCAAATTCAGAACCAAAGGAACCCTGTGTGTGCTGAGAGTGAGGGGAAATCAAGAGTTCATGGCAGGTTTGTTCAGCATCTGCTAAACAAACAGCAGCTACAGGATCTATTTCTGGGGCTTAGCCCCCCTGGCACTGCCCCCAGCCCATTATCCTAGGAAAAATCCTTCACCATTTCCATTGTACTCCTAAAATCTGGGAGATTCGGGTGATTTGGCATGAGTCAGAAAAAATACAGCACCCCCAAACTCCATTTTAAACCTGCAGTGGATGAAACACAAGAGGTGCTACAGCCAATGGAGATCTGGCCATCCCTCTAATTCTGATCCCTGAGGGGCCACAACTGTGGTGAGTGGCTTGTAAACAGAGGAAAAAATGAAAAGAAACTGAGTAACTTACTCAAAAAATCCTTGGGCTTCCATTTTTCTTTAATAAATATAATTCCTATGATTGCACTAGCTAGAAAAAAAGAAAAAGGAGAGAGGAAAACAGCAAGTTATGTATCCAGAGATCAGCAATTTCACACTGGAACACAGACTGGTGCAGCCATCACCTCCTTCCCCCCTTACCTACAACAGACACTGCACTGAGTGGCACAATCAGGGAAAGGGGAGCAAAGGCATAAGAAGAGAACACTCCCAGTTCTCCCAGCACCAGCAGGAACAGTCCACACCACCACGTCTTGGTTTTGAAGTAGGCTCTGGGGTCTTTGGAGCCTGCCAGCCTAATGTGGCTGTATTTCTAGGAAAGAAAAAGAAAGAAGCTGTGGCACTCTTGTTGCTTTTTAATGCAGGGGGAGGATTTGCTTTGTGATGCTCACCTGGAGGTTGAGTGCAATACTGATAACAAGGTGCCCAAAAATAGCTAGCAATGCACCAATCAAATTCTCCTGTAAAAAAACCAAACAAACCCAAAGTAAACACACAGACACCAACTTCAGACACCTGAAGAGCTGTCTGCACAAGCTGCAAGAGACCAGGTTTTTCAGTTTCTAGATCACCTGTCAATAAAGCTTCTGTTTATCTTCCTCCCTCTCTTTATCATCCAGAGGATGCAGGTAAACTCCCCCTGGCTCTGTTCCAATCTGCCAAGCAGGGGTGAAAGACAATCCCTCCTCAACAGCCACTTGCTGCCAGACCCCAGTGCTGTGTGTCACTCCTGGGGGTGCACTGGCATTCTCTGCAGCTCTCAGAGCTGAACACCACATGCCACCCATTCTGCCCTTTGGAAAGCAATTTTCATGAGGATGTTTGTTGCCCTGGATTGTGCAGAGTGTAGATCAGTATCCCCTGCATTCTGCAGGTCAAATTCTGCTCTTTTCCACTCACAACATCTGCTGGGTCAGTCTACTTTGGCCCATTTAACACAGATTTTTATGCTGGTTTTCTTTTTTTTTACATCAACCAGTTACTCCAAAGTAAAAAGCAACTGGTAGCAGCTCCCAACCCCTTCTCCATCAGCATTCCCAGCAGCTCCCAACCCCCAACCCCTTCTCCATCAGCATTCCCAGCTCAGCAGTAATTCTCACGGTCTGAAGACAGAATTTGAAAGAAAAGCAACCAGCCCACGATGTAAAGCAAGCTGAGTCACAAAGGAAACGCACATCAGGAGTGAAACAGAAGAGCCTGAGGCTAAGCCAGGCCATTTAGCATCTGCCTTCTTCCAACAACTGTTTAAACCTCATTAGAGGTCATTAGCACTTCTCCTCCTGTGCCAGTCTCCCAGATACAGTCTAATACTTACTGGGATTGATCTGGGATAACTGAGCACACATGTCTTCCTCCCCCAGCACTAAATACCCTGCTCCTGATTTCCTCATACACAGCAAAACAAAGACTTTAAGATTTCAAGCTCTTATCATCAGCACAACAAAAACCTCTTTATCAGGATGTACAAACAAAAAAAGATTCACCCAAGAGCCCTAATCCAAAACCACCCAAGATCTGCCCAGGCAGGCTCTGTGTGGCTGACCCACCAGGAATTCCAGCACTGGGCCAGAGCAGAGCCCCTGCTGCCCACTGCTGATGGGGTTAGGGACTTGGAGGGGGAGAAATCTGACCTTGTAGGAGAAGGAGTCTGTGTGTGGCTGCACAGACACTGCTGCTGTGGCCAAGGGCAGCTGCTGCAGCTGCAGGTTTGGGCTGTTGCCTCCTTCCATTGCTTCTCAGCCTCTTGGATGCTGGGACTTCTCTAAAGATTAGACTCTGCTGGAACTGCAGTAACTTGGTGCTGCTTCTTCCCATCCATCCTGTTTTCTTGGACAAGCAACAGTTAGTTTAGTGAAGCACAAACATATGTGCTTTAGTCTGGCTGCTGCTTTTCTGCCCCTGCCAGGCTACAGTCAGATGGGGTAGGCTCTGCAGGCAGAAGTCAGACGAGCCAGTACTTCCAGCCAGTCAGTGAGGTTATTTTCCTCCAAGGCAATACTAAGGAAAAAAAAAAAAGATATAAATTATCATTAGATCAAATGAACTCAATTGTCCCAAACCTGCAATGAAATCCTTCTGAAGGGCAGGCCACAGAAACTCCCTGGAATTGAACAAACAGCTGCATAGAGCAGCAGAGGAAGATTTTCAGTGGCTTCTGACAAAGCCTCCAACACAAACTCAGAGAGCCCTCCTCACAGACTGCCCCGGTCCCGGGGTGACATATCCAGCTGGAATTTAACATCAGGCCTGCCCAGCCTCTTGGTAAAGAGGCTCTGAAGCCCTCCCCGTGCAAACAGGAATCACCACCAGAGCGAACGAGGCCGAATTCCTTAGAGCCAGACTCCAGGTGTCTGCAAAGCACCCAAACCTGAGGGCCCCGCGATGGCTCCAGGAGCAGCAGCATGGAGGGGGCTGGGGGGCTACAGACACAGCCAGACATGTCCTCCTCGGGCCCAACTCCCTGAAGCTTTCAGGCTGAGCACCCTCGGACCCTGGACCACCGGCCTGCAGCAGCAGGACCCATCCCATGCTGGGAACCTTGCAGGTTCTCTTGGCTTGCAGGTTGTTTGAACTCGGGGGTGTCCCGGTGCCTCTGGGTGAAGGGGCCGGGGTAGCAAACACGCCCGCCGAGCTACGAAACACCGCGACCACCCGGCTGCGGGGAGAGGTGCGGCAAAGCCCCCTCCTCCCGCCGTGAGGGGACCCTTCCCGGGCACAGCAGCTGCTCCTGGGACACCCATCCCTGCCCAGGCCGCCCTGCCCGGCCGGGTCCCAGCTGCGCTTTGGTCCAGATCAAACCCCTCCCCGGACAACCCGCCAGGCCGAGGGGGCAGCGGCGGCTCCCCCGGCACTCACCTGGCGCTGAGGGGAGCTGTCCCCGCACTCCGACCCCGCTGCCGTCCCCATGGCCCGGCCGTTCGGCCCCCAACTCCGGTTCCCGGCCGAGCTCCGCGGTCGGTTCCCGCCCGGCCGCCCCGATTCGCCGCCGGCGCTGTCAGTCCGGGGCCGGGCCCGGGCAGGGGGCGGGGACTGGCTGCAGGGCGGAGGTCGGACCTGACGCAGCCGGTGGGCCGAGCCCGTGCGGGGCGGCGGGCGGGAGGAAGCGGCGGGGCCGGGCCGCTCCCGGAGCCCCGCTCCTGAAGGGACGATGAGGCGCTTCCCAGCCCAGGGCTCCAGGGGGAACCGCAGAGTTCCACCGTCACCCGGTGGGGCCCATCCCGGACTCGCCCGCTCTGAGTGGGGGGCGCGGCGGCGGCGGTGGCTCCGGTGGCGCGGCAATACCACCTTAAGGCGCACGCGCAGCCAGACTGCGTCCCGAGCCACCTTAAACAGCCGCGCATGCTGTGATTGGGCGTCTCCTTGAGGGCCCAAAGTAACAAGCGCAGTGATTGGAGGAGAGAGGAGAGGGCCGTTGTCGCGGCAACCAGGTGTACGCGTTCCCTCTGCCGCCGGTACCGCCGCGGGCCGGAGCGTCCCGAGACTCGCGGGCTGGTACCGGCAGGTACCGGCCGCGCCACCTCACCTGGGCAAGGGGAGAGAGGCGGGAGGGGAGAGACGCGGTACCCACCGCACTGCCTCCCCCGGGCAGCTCCCCACCATTCCTCACCTGGGCGGGGCAGGGCCGTGACGTCACGTCCGGCAGCGCCGCTGAGGGGCCCGGTGTGGCCTCTGCTGCGGCCTCTGCTCGGGCCCCTCTTTTCCCCGGGCCCGGCCGTGTGTGCGGGGGACGATCCCCGCCAAGAGCTGCCCGGCTGGGTACAGGCGCTTCGAAGAGCTGCTTTGGTTTTTGTCTTCTTAAATCAAACGGAAATCAAACGTAGAAACGCCTCCCGGTTCCTTGCCTGGAGCTCTGCTGCTGTCAGACCTGCCTGCAGCCTCCCCAGCCCGCTGGCAAATAAACACAACCGTGTCTGTTGTCTCAATTGTGCTCCTTTTAACTTCCAGGATTTCCTCCAGCCTTTCTGTAATAAACACAGGAACGTAACCCCTGCCAAAACAGATAAACTCACAATCAAAGAGGTTTCAGCCCAGCCGAGCAGCAAAACGCTGGACACTGATGTCTTTGTTTTGCGCTATTTTTTTGGCCACTCCTAACGAGCCTGTTTGGGAACTGGGGCAGCAGCCGAGTTCAGATCCAGGCTGTTAAATCTTTTTCTCAGTCATCACAGCTGATAAACGGTGAGAAAAACAGCGAGGCAATGGTTTAAACCTCGACAGTATTCCCGGCCCTGCTCCCTCTCCACTGCAGGGCACTCGCTGCGTTTCTCCCGGATCGCAGGAGCAGAAACCGAGGGCTCGGTGCAGCCGGGGCTGGCGCAGCCTGACCCGACCCCTGCTGACGTTCCAACCTCCCGGCTCTGCCGGGATCCCAGCGGCACCTCTGCGATGTGGCCGGCAGAGGGAGGCAGAAAGAGATTTTTAAACCGTTCGGTGCCCTGCCTGAGCTCCGCGGGGTTCTGTCAACCCCAGCCAGCTCCGGCAGGTGCCTCCTGGGCTCTCTGGATCCACCTTCCAGCTCCATCCTCTGGAAGGAGGATGCCCCCGGTCCCGCTGAGTCTCCTGCTGCCTTCCTGGCCACGCCAGAGCTCGGGAAATTCTTTAATTTCTGAAACTTTGTGTGCTGGGTATGTAAAGTAGGAAAAATGAAGGAAGTATTTGGCATCTTTCTTCTTCTGCCTTTGGCTTCTTCTCTTTCTTCTCCTTCCTTTGATCTCTTCCTCCTCGCCTGTCTCTCCCGTCTGGGCGATAGCAGGGGCGCGTGATCTCGGGACTGGAGAGCAGCAATCAAGGATGGAAAGGACAAAGGATGAGGGAAAAGGATCAAGGCAGAGAAGTTGCTTCAATACCTGGTGTAGGCGCCATCAGTCTGTCTGGGCAGCTTCCAGCAGCTCCAGGTGACCCGGTGCTAAATTCAGACTAAAAAGAGCAGAGGCAGAGTCTGAAGGGAGCTTCTCAAACACTCCCTCCCTTGGAGAGCTTCCTGCTGGAAGGGCAGAGCGGGCAGGAGGCCAAACCACAAGGGCTTGGCCGGTTCTTTCTTCAGCTTTATCCCTGGAGAAAAATGCCTGCAGCAGGCTGGGGAGGGGAAGCAGCAGCTCCAGCAGCTCCAGACCCTCGGGGGGGGGGGATGCTGCTCTGGTTTCCTCCACCAGCAGCACTTGGCTGTGTCCTCTGCAGCACAAGGAGTTCTGGAGCACATCCCTCCAGTGGGGTGGTCAGGGACAAACACCCCCACGAGGTGTTTACCCCCTTGTCACTTAGCCAAAGAGCTCCCTGGCTTCTCACCCCCTGCCCTAGGACACCCCGCTGTCTTTGCACGTCCCCTGGCACCACCATGCCAGGCTCCACCAGCAGCTTGTGAGGGACCCACCTACGGCTCACACCCCCTCCCGGGGTGCAGGGCTGAGCTGGGCAGTCACTGAGCAGGAGGGGACTCTCCAGAGGGCACAGTGACATCGGCTCTCCAGGGACTGCCAACTGCACCAAGGCCACGAGGGACGAGCCAGACCCAGCGCCGGGCACGTGGCTGCCAGCAGGGCCCTGGAGATCCTGCCCTGGCACGTGCTCTCCTGGAAGGTGCTAATCCAGAACGTGCTGCCAGAGCAGCAACTCCCCTTGACGGGGCAGGGCTGGCTGTGGGACTCCATCCAAGCCCCAGCAGGCTGGTCAGCCCGGGCAAGAGCAGGGAAAGGAGCTTGCAGAAGCAGTTTCTTTTATCAGCTGCTTTTAAAACCTGCTGCAATGTTTAATAGCCAGTTCTAGCAAACTGGACCAGTCTTGCTTTCCTCAGCATAACCCTCCTGTCCGTGGAGGGCAGGGTGGAGAACCTCAAGCACGTGGCAGGGTTTCCAAATGGCAGGGCCACGTGGAGATGGAAGCTGAAGAGCAGGGCTGGGTGTCTTCTAGTTCTGGAGGTTGATAGAAAGCAGCCAGCTCAGGATCCCTGCGGGTGCTGCCTGGACCAGCCCTCAGACCACATCACCAGAAATCTCCTCCTGGATGTTTGGCACCCGAGGAGGATCACCCAGGGCTGAGCTGGGACACAGCCTGACAGAGCAGCTCTGCTGCAATTCCCAAGGCTGCCTCACGTACCTTGGATTTCAGCTGGTCCTGGAGTGTTTTCCTACAAAGAAAGAGGCAGAACAGGTTATTTGTGACCAGCTCCTGGTGGCGTTTTTATGAGGAAGGGCAAATCCTCTAGGATTATATCAAGAACTGGAGACCTGGGATCTGCTTCTGGCAGTGCTCTTCCAGTCTGAATGGAAGCAGCACATCTTTGGGGGTGTGTTATTTTTAGCACTGCAGGAGCACCACTGCACTTGTCTGTGCACGTAACAAGAAACAGCTCAGCCACAGTGGAAAAAACAGCCTGGTGAGGTGATGTGCCCATGATCTCACTGTAAATCAACAGCATCTCCTCCAGCAGTCAGCACTGCCTGCCCGTTCCCAGCTCTTCTTCCCTTCCCTCAACTCTTTTGCAAGACCAAAAGTCTTACTTCTTTAGGGAGAGTCATTCCAGGGTCGTGGGTTTAATCAACCCCATTCTCATCCCACACAGGCTTCCATCACCCCACAGCTTTCCCTCTCCTTCTTGAGCCTGCAAAAAAACTTCTATACAGTCAAATCCCTTAATCCAGCCTTTGGAATCATGCCCAGGCTACTTTTTCTTCTCAACCACACGTTGCTGTGCTCTCCAAATCCCACATGTCCTGTTCTCTTGCCCTCAGTCTTATGTGCCCTTTATCAGGGGAAATGTGATCACTGTCAGAATCCCACCCTGAGACCATCAGAATGGGAACTGTGCCACTCCTGGAATGTTTTCCATTGGTGACTGGCAGAGAAGACAATTGGTGCAGTTCACATGATGGTAGAAAGCCCTTAAAGATCAGGAACTTCATCTCTTTCTCTGGTCAGTGGTGCCCAGCAACAGGATGAGGGGCACTGGGCACCAACTGGAACCCAGGAGGTTCCACCTGAGCAGGAGGAGAAAGTTCTTTGGTGTGAGGGAGGCAGAGCCTGGCCCAGCTCCCCAGTGCTGCAGATGTACCCAAGCTGCTGTGAACCCTGAGCACCCTCAGGCACTAATTCTTCAGCACCGAGAGAGGAAGACATCTCTGACCCTGGGCTGCAGCAGCCCCTGTGCTCACCACAACTCCTGGCCTGGGCACCAAAACACCCAACATCATCCCAGGAGCTTTCACCCCAGAAATCCAACCTGTGTTGGTCGGTGTAAGGAACCTTTGCCAGGAAGCCCAAGGCAGGTGAGTGTCACAGCTCCACCAGGCCCTGGGTTTTGAGGTTCACCCCGAGAGCTGGCAATCAGGTCTGTGTAGGTAGGGGTGATGTCACTGCCCCGGCCCTTCCACTGCCCGTGGAGCGGTGCCAGTCTGTAGCAGCTGGGGACCCGGCCTTCGGGTTCAGCTCCTGAACCTCCTGCTGATTCACCCTTGTGCAAGTCACTTAACTGTTCTGCTCCTGATCCTCCCTCCCCACCCACCCACGGTGACCGGGCTTCACCAGGGCGTTGGAAACCTTAACCCACAGGAATCCAGCACGTTTGAGATACGGAAGATGTCAACACCACCCAGTTTGTGGTGACAGGGGCGCTGTTCACGGGCTGTTCGGTCCCTTTGCTAGAGCTCTGATTGCTTTGGGGTTTTCTTACCCTTTAGAGGGAGTTTCTGTCTTTTTCTGAGCAGCACATCAGCATCACAGCTCCTCCTGGAGACCCATCCCCCTTCCCAGCAGCACTTCCACTCACAATCCCTCACGTCTGCTCCTGGCCGAAGGTAACACGACTTAATTAGCTTAATAATCTACACTCATCGGCCCAGACACCTTCACTGGCTGGGCACCCACCCCCGAAGCCATTTACCCTTCTACAGCCGTTTGAAAGAGTTTGGTTTCACAAACCCATCCCAATTGTGAGGAGCACAGGGACAGAGACACCAAGGCTGAGGTGGGGGAACCCTCCTCGCTGAGCCCCGGGATGCTGAACCTTCTCCCAGGGACTCACCCCCACCCAGGATCTGCCCTGACACGTTCCAAGTTGATTAAACCAGTTCACAGGCCGTAATTATTTTCCTATATCATGCTATAATGGACTCGCAGAGTATTATTTTTAACGTGGTAAGAATTTGCTTCTGGGAACGGCCTTCTTGAGTGAATCACTGACTCATAATTTACTGGAGCAGATAAGATCTGACCTGCAGGAGGCAGAACAGGAAACAATCTATTGAAAAGAGGCAGCGTTGGATAATTTATGGCCAGAGACAAAGAGACATCTGAGGAGGAGAAGAAGGTGGCCAGATCCCACTGGCTCTGTGTGGTCACTGCTCTCACAAGAAGGAACTTCTGTCTAATGACTGGAGGATCTGCCTTTGAGGCAGTGACAGCTGAAAATTGACAGATATTGGGGAGGAAAAAAAAAAAGTGAGAAACAAGAAAGTGTCCCAGTCTGTCCTCAAACATCTTCAGCTCTGGGACAAACCCTGTGTTAAAATGCAGCCAGTGAAACCTCTTGACTGTCATTGGCATTTCATCAGCTTACTATAGGAAACCTAAAGGAAAAATGGGG
>VYZU01087437.1:0-16619 GCA_013401355.1 Ceyx cyanopectus | reverse complement strand
AAATGGCTGAAGAAACACTGTCCCCACAACTATCTCATCTACGTCGAGGCTTTTTCCCACCACGCCATCACCGGTAGGGTCGACCCCCCCCCCCCCTCCCCGCTGCATTCCCAGTACTAATTAATCCCTGTCAAGCACTTGGCTCCTGGGAAATCGCTGCTGGGTCAAAGCCACCCCATGGCACCAGGCGTGGGGACGCAGGCTGTGCAAGAGGCATTCACCACCAGGGAGAGCTCCAGGATGGGCTGGGGGGTTATTTAAAATGAGCATCAATCGCCCAAGGGGGATTGTGGTTCATAAAATAGTGAAGAGTCTCCTCCCTCGGATTATTATAGTAAGAATATTTTTATAGCTTTCATAAAACCCGAAAAAAAAAAGAATCCAGAAGAGGAAAGTTCTCTGCTCAGCTGGAGTCTGAGTTGCCAATGTCTTTGTGCAGGTCTGAATCCAACTCCCAGCCGGGTCCTTGGAGGAGTTTTACCTCCTTTTACCCCCTGAGCATCAGTGGCTCTGACCTCTAAATAGGGGCATCATCTGGGCCCGGCGTGTGCGTGACCAGGCAGAGCTCTGGGAGCTCTGGAGCTGCCCGGGAGGGATGAGAAGCCCTAAATGCAAGAGCTCAGGCAGCCCTTGCACGGGAAACAAAGGCAGCATTAGCAAATGTAGGCTGGGAACCAAGGACAAAAGCTGGTTGGAAACCCTTGGTCTGACAGCCCCCGGACTGGAGGAAAGTGGCCGGGCGGGCACGGGTGGTGGCAACACTAATGCGATTTGATGGCTACCCCCAGCATTATCCCAGGACAAACCAGCCCGTGCACACGGAAAAAGATCTCCTGCTGTGAGAGGTGAAGCGGAGAAAAGGAAAGCTCCTGCCGGAGGGGATGGGTTAAGTGATTACTGGGGCCAGTACCTGCCCCGAGGCTGGGCTGGGGACCTGGAGATGCTCCTAAAACGGAGTCACTCGCTCTGCTTCTCCAGCCCTGTGGGTGCAGGTGATGAATGAAAGTGCATTTGAGGATTTCTCCCCCTTCCCCCTCCTGCTTCCCAGGGGAAAAAGGGCTCCCGTTGGAGACCCGTGGCTGAGCCGTGCCCTGTTTGCAGGTCGGGCTCTGCTGCGGCTCAACGGGGAGAAGCTGCAGCGCATGGGCATCGCCCACGAAGCCCAGAGGCAGGAGGTCCTGCAGCAGGTCCTGCAGCTCCAAGTGCGAGAGGAGGTCCGAAACCTGCAGCTGCTCAGCCAAGGTAGGGCCAGGGAGAAGCCAAGTGGGGAGAAAAGCCCAACTCTGGGAAGGTTGTGCCCCTCCTGCAGCCGTCCGGAGGAGGAGAGAGGGGGTGGTGGGGATGCCAAAGCCTGAGGCACCCACCCACCTGCGTGTCGTGGGTGCAAATGCAGCCCACGCCGTGGCTGGGATGGGCTGGGGTGCGTGGAGAGGGGTTGTGGTGCACAGGGACCACTTGTTGTGCACGGATTGTGGTGCACCAGGGTGGGGTTTGGTGCACAGGGAGGGGTTGTGGTGCACAGGGAGGGGTTGCAATGCACAGGGAGGGGCTGCAGTGCACAGGGAGGGGTTGCATTGCACAAGGCCAGACTATGGTGCACAGGGAAGGGCTGTGGTGCACAGGCCGTGGTGCACAGGACCAGGTTGTGGTGCACAGGGAGGGGCTGTGGTGCACAGGGAGGGGCTGTGGTGCACAGGGAAGGGTTTTGGTGCACAGGGAAGGGTTTTGGTGCACAGGGAAGGGTTGCACTGCACAAGGCCAGGCTGTGGTGCACAGGTCGTGGTGCCCAGGACCAGTTTGTGGTGCAGGGGCCCGGGCTGTGATGCACAGCTCAAAATCCCTGAGTGAGGGGGATTGTCCGGGGCCGGCAGCGGGTGAGCTGGCAGGTGCCCCCCCTGCAGGCTGTTTATTCCTTCCTCTCCCGCCTCCTTCCAGCTTCTTTTGGCAATGTCTCCTAGCTGATCCGTCTGTTTGGCAGATTGCACCAACACTGTGAACCGAGCACCTCTGGGATGGGCCGTGCAGCGGCGCTACGAGACCTGAACCTGCGCTTGGAATAGGAAGAGGCAGCTTCCCAGCCGTGCTGGGGCTTCTCTCCTCCTCCTTCTTCTCTCTTTCTTTCTCACGGCTACTTTTGTGTGCAGAGACGGGAGGAAAACTAGCAAAGCAGACACACTTTTGCCTACCTGAAGCCTGAGGGTTCGCAGGGAAAGGGATGGACAAAAGGAGATGGTGACAAGCAGAGCTCAGGATGGGGAAGCCTCATGCCCAGGGGTGTCATCCCAGCACCCTGCAGCTCGTCTCCATGCCTCAGAGCTTAGTTAGGGAGCTTGAGTTGTGGGTTTTTTTTCCTCTTTGGACTGGGCTGTGTTCCAGCATCCTCGTTATCAGAAGGAAATAAGCTGACCCGACCTGGCAAAAAAAAAGCAAGCAGGGCCAAGGTACCAGCAGCCAGCTCCGTGTGGTGAGTGAAAAAGGGAGCTGAGTCATCAGTGCTGGAAAATCCAGGAGTGAAGGTAGAGGGGGATGTGCTGGGAGGATGCCATGGCCTGGAGGAAGCTGTGCCAGGAGCTCATCCTTCATCTGTCCTCCTTTGCAGGCAGACAAGGGAGTTGATGTTCCAGGTGGGAGCAGCCAGGGATGCTGCTGGGCAGTGCTGGGTGCTGCCCAGGGTGAGGGTGGGGATCCCTGGGTGCCAGCTCTCCCCCTGTGCCCAGTTGTGCTCCCTCCTGTGCCCCCTGTGCTCCCACCAGCTCTTTGCAGAGCTTTGCTCCTCTGGGCATTTGCTCATCCCAAAATCCTGCCTTGGGCTGGGCATGGTGCCACCAACCCCGGGCATCACCCTGCTGACTCAGCTCATCATTAAGGTGAAATTTACTGTCACAACTCCCCCCACCACCACCTGAACCCTCCCTGTCCAAAGCCACAGACCACTCATGGGGGCAGGCAAGGGACAACTGAGGACTGAGGGATGGGTGGATGTTGTCACCTCCCCATTCTCCCCCTCCAGGGGCTGGGGGGTGGGAGGGGGTCCCCAAAAGGCAGCACTCTAAACCCCCCCTGAGCACCAGAGCTGTCAGGGATGCAGAAGCAGGTTGGGGTGGCTCCTCTAGCTGGGCACCCACCCATCACCCACCACCCACCTTCTCTTCTGCTGGGAATAAAATCAGAGACTGTTATTTTAACTCACTGCTCTCGTGACTCTTCCCACGCCTCAACCATCACCACGGGTTTGGTTCCTCCAGCCATTCCTGGGGATGCTCAGGAGGTGTCTACAGTCCTAAGACAAGCCCCTCCATGGGGGGCTGCAAGAACAAGCCTCAGCCTGGGGGTTTTGCCAGTATTTAAATAAAAGAAAAACAACCCAGGGATTTACCCCCAGGATTTGGAGGGCAGGACTCAGACCCTCCAGCACTGAATGAGGCTGGATGAGGGTTTCAAGCCAGTGCCTGGCTCAAGGCTCAGGGAAGGACGTGGTG
Organism: Ceyx cyanopectus; assembly: GCA_013401355.1. Classification (NCBI taxonomy): domain Eukaryota; kingdom Metazoa; phylum Chordata; class Aves; order Coraciiformes; family Alcedinidae; genus Ceyx; species Ceyx cyanopectus. Next base: position 13,140 of record VYZU01087437.1, on the reverse strand, counting down.
GGATCCAGGGGGGATGTGGGATGCATGGAGCACCCTCAGGCTCCATCTGCAGACACCACACTGGGTCCCTGGTGGGGTTTGTGCAAGGCCCAGGTGATGGAAAGGTCCCAGAAACAAAACCTGCTTCTCAAACCAGTTTGGTTGGGGGTAACAGGCACCAAATGGGACTGGGATCCAAGCAGGTGAATTTATAACTCACACTGGTCACCCTGCAGCAGGGGTTGAAGCCTCCAGATTTCCCACATCCAAATTTCCCACATCCAAGTTTCCTCCAGCCTGGAGAAAGGCATCACCTGAGGCATCAATGGAGCAACCCAGACCATGGCAGCCACCCTGTCCCCTCTCTGCCAGACCCCTCCAGCAGGTAATTGGAGCTTTGCTGTGGTGGGGGTGGAGGGGGGGATGTGACCCCCAGGCTCCATCCAGAAGGAACCAGCTTCAGGGCTTCTCTGAGCACAGCACAGAGACACAGAAATTGGAATTTCCTCCTCTACCCACACTGACCTTTTCAAAAATGCAGGAAAATTGGCTCTTCTCACCCCGCCAGAGCTTCATGAGCAACAAAGCTGGGGGGAATTTAATGAATTTTAACAAAAGCAAAGGAAACAACGAGGCAAAAAAAAAAACCAACATCTCCTCTGCAGCAGCAGCAGTGCTCTCGGCCATGGGCTCTGCACTGGTAGCCACACACTGGGAACCACGTTTGCTCTTTTTTAACCCTTTATATGGAGAGTAAAAGCCCTGTGCAGGATGCAGCCCCCTCCCCTCCTGATGCATCCATGTAGGGAACTATGACAACTTCAATCCTGGATGGGTCAGAGGGAGATAAAACTCAAACAAGAGACTAAAAGAGGGAGCTGGAGCCTGGAGAGCAGGAGAAATTGTTGGTATTGAGGGTGGCAGAGGCTGTGCCAGGCTGCCCAGAGAGGTGGTGGCTGCCCCATCCCTGGCACCACCCCAGGGGAGGTTGGGGGGGCTCTGAGCACCCTGCTCTGGGTGCAGATGCCCCTGATCCCTGCAGGATGGTTGCACTAAGTGACCTTGAAAGGTCCCTTCCCACCCACATCAGTCTGGGATTTCCTCAGCACAGGTTTGGTGTCTGCCTTGGCAGTGGCTGCCAGTGAAGGGGTGGGTGGAAGGTGCCCTGGGGGGCAGCAGGAGCGTTGGCACAGTGGGCACAGGGTGGCCGAGGAGCTGACAGCATCCTGGAGAGCGGAGGAGGGCTGCTGGGCGAGGAGCATCGTTAGAGGGAGTTGCTGAGCTTCTCTCCAGAGCTTTGGAGCTGAGGCGGGGGGGAGAAATGGATTCTCCAGGCTGCGGGCTGTGCTCCCGCTGGTGGGTTCGCTTGGAACACTCCAGAGTGCAGGGATTGGTGCTGGAATTGCCCCTGACCCCCCCGAAAAAGCTGGGTGCCCCCCTGGATCCTGCCCCACAGCTTGGCTGTGCTGTGCTCCAGCCCCCTCCAGATCCTCATCCCTTGGGAAGAAAGGAGGATCAGGAAAAAAGCATCAACTACACCAGCTCAGCCCTGCTGGGGTGTCCCTCCAAGACCCACCTGGGCTTGCCAAGCCCTGGCAGGAATGGGCTGGAGGAACTGGGAGAAATTATGTTCATGGAGTGGGCGGGAGGCTGAGTCCTGCCCTCCCTGCCCTACAGGGATCTCTGCCAGCTGAGCCTTCATCCCAGCGAGGATGGTGAGAGCAGAGCATCCTTCCAGGCTGGCTCTGGACCAGCCACCATCCAAAGGGCACCCAGGGCCAGGCTCTGCCCAGGGACACATCTGGAGCTGCCCTGAGCACACGTTTGCCTTCGGTGGCTCTGGGCACGCAGCAAAATCCTGGCACCAAGGAAGCACCAACCTCCCCACGGGCAAGGTCCTGGCCAGTGGGTGCTGCACCAGGACCTCTGGGCACTGAAGGGAGATGGGTGCTCAGGTTCCTCTCTGGACCAAGAGGCAGCTTGGGGAAAAAACCCACAACCTTCTATTTCTCTAGCACTTATCTGCCCCTGGTATTCCAGGCGCTGCCCCAAAACAAACAGCACCAGACAATGCAACGCAGATGAATCGAGCTCAGCTTCATTCAATATTCAAACCAGACAACAATTAAAGGAGGCAGAAAACACCAGGAAGCAGAAATCAATCCCAGGCAGCAGGCAGGAGGATGGGGACAGCAGCACCAGGGTGAGGAGGGGGCAGCAGGTGATGGGTGGCACCCAAGGGAGGGTGCACGACTTGGTGGCCTCGGATTCACTTCTGCTTGTGGTGGTTTTTGGGGCACTGCTGGCATCACAAAGAACGTTCAGCAGATTATGGAGGGAAAATCCAGCCATCCCTTTGCAGTGGCAGAGGCAGGTTGTGGATTCTAGCAAGGTTTTGAAGCAGAAAAAACCACCAAGCCAATGGTTGCAGGGAGCAAAGGCAGAGCTAATTTGGCCAAGTAATTACTGAGCCTGGCTTGATGATACAGAAACCTCCAGCTCTGAAATGCTGCTGATTGCATCTCTGATTCAGGAAATCATCCCAGTTCCCCCAGTGCTGAAAGTCGTGCTGGGCTCTGAACCCAGCCTGAGATTCTGCTGTCTGCTCCAGGGGTTGAGGACACGATTTGCTGAGCAGGGAGGGGTGGCAGCACCTGCCAGGGCTCTGCTGAACTGAGAGCTGTTTGAATCTGAACCCCCAGTAGATGACAAGCTCTATGTAATCAGCATCACAGAATCCTTTGGGGTGGCAGAAACCTTTCAGCTCATGGAGTGAAACCATCCCCAGCAGTGCCAGGGCACCACTGCCCCGTGGCCCTCAGCACCACAGCTCCATGAGGGGCTTGGAAACCCCTCCAAGGGTCACAGGGACTCCACCCCTGCCCTGGGCAGCCTGGGACAGCCCTGGAGGGGAAGAAATTGTTCCTCAGCTCCAACCTCAACCTCCCCTGGGGCAGCTTGTTGCCTGGTGCCTCCTTCTCTGCAGGCTGAACCTGGTCCCTCAGCTGCTCCTCTCCACACTCCTGCTCCAGACCCTTCCCCAGCTCCATTGGGAACTCTGGTCATGCTCAAGCCCCTCCATGTCCTGCTGGGAATAAGAGTCCCAAACCTGACCCCAGGATTCAAGGGGTGGCCTCCCCAGTGCCCAGTCCAGGGGCACAATCCCTGCCTCAGTCCTGCTGGCCACACTGGTGCTGCCACAGCCAGGGTGCTGGTGGCTTCTTGGCCATCTTGACCCCTGTCTTTCTATCAGGTGTCCAGAGGTGATTACAAACTATCCCAAATAATATTTTTTTGGTGCTTTCAGGCGTCTCTTGATGAAGTTTCTTATACTGCAGGCACCTGAACACATCACAGCAGGATGGCAGGCAAGAAAAAAGGAGGAGTCCCAGTTGTTGATGGCATGTGCCACATGTTGGGGACACACAAGGAGAGCAGGACCCGGGTGGTGGGGGGCAGAGCAGCCTGGTAGGACTACACAAGGTACAAATCAGAGCATCCCAGGAGATGTGAGCTGGGGGAAGGTGCTGGAACGTGACAGGAACACAGCAAAAGGGCTGGCCCTGGGTGTTGTCCCCAGTGCTGGAAAACCAGCTGCCTTATCCCAGAGCCCCAGAGGACAGGATGGGGCTTGGGGACACGTGGGACCTCGTGGTGATCACGTCAGAAACCTTCAGCCCCAGCGTGTCCTCAGTGCACGGCCAGGACTAATCAATCTTGATTCCTTGCTAATGAACTGGAGAAGAGTGTTGGGACGGATCAGGTGCCACTCAGGGTGAGATGGATAATATAATTAAGATTTCCTCAAAGGTCCTGTCTTTCTTACCTCGTTAATTAAGCTGATGTGGGGCCCTCCGTGCAGAATGTGTAATGAGAGGCTGCTGGAGCTGGGGCTGGTGGCTGCCAGGAGGTGACACTGGGGGAAGCACTGGCCTGAACCACAGGGGTTGGGGATATTTTGGCACCCCTTTGGGTGTTTGGCTCCCTCAAACTGGCCCGTGCAGGGCAGAACACAGGGCATCAGGTGGAAATGGATGGGCTCACCCTGCCCAGGACAGGCTGGGCACTGCCACAGAGCTGGGCATCATTGCTTGCTGAAAGCTGAGAGCAACCTGGTGGCCTCTGGTGTGGCATTGTGAGGAGGGGATGCTGCTCCTCTTCCCATGGTGGTGACAATGAATTAATAGCCTCTTAATAAAGGTGACAGTTCCCTTAATTAGAAAGTATTGGAGCAGGGATAATTACTTTCATTTTTTTCCCCCCTATAGTACTTCATTTTGGGGTCCTCAGTTCTCAGCTCCTGGATACCCACCAGAGCTGCTTCCCATGATGCAGAGCTGGGAAGGCTGGAGGGAGGAGGGCACAGGGAGATGGGAAGGCTGGAGGGAGGTGGGCACAGGCAGGGCTGCAGAGCTGCCACAGTCACCGGGTGAGTGCCAGGCACACAGCAGTCCCGGCCAGGCTGCATCCACTCCCCGGCCGTTCATCCCGAGCTCTGCGGGACAGGGAATAGCCCGATGCGGGACCGGGGGGGGTCTGGCAGGGTTGGAGTGATGGGCAGACGGAGTTTGCGGGCTGGGAATTCCCAAGGGAGGGAAAGCAGCGGGGGCACCGGGTGCGGGGCAGCCCCGCGGGGCAGCAGCGGCTGCTGGAAGCTCACCCCGGGGCTGGGTACCAGAATTTGTCCCCAGATGACCGTCGTTTGGATGGAGCAGAGCAGCTCCCCCGGATCGAGAGCAGCTTTGCTGCAAACACGAGTCCTGCAGAAACACGTGGGAACCGTCGGAGCGTTTCACTTGGGTTTTATTTTGTTGTGCAAGGGAAAGTTTGGGGCTCGGGTTTGACCCAACGTTCCCAGGATGCGTCTTCACGAGGGTGGGTAGTGAATAAGTGCCAGAAAAACCCTCAAATCCCCCCCTCCCCCCGACCAAAAAGAACCCCTTCGCTTCCCAGCAGAGGATGCTCTTTGCTAAACCCAAGGGGGTGGCTGCGTGGGGGAGTTTTGCGGCCACACAGCCCGTGGTCCCCCAGTCCCATCCCACACCCATCACCCTCCGTGGGGCTGTGGGTGGCCCAGGGACCCCAGCACCCTTCAGAAGATTCCCCCCCTCCTTGCTGATAACACCCTGGTGATGATAAACAGCAGCCTCGGGGCAACGGGGAGCTTGGTTTCTCTCCGCAGCAGGAGCCTTTCTCCCCTCTTCTCACTGCAGCCATTTTGCTTTCTCACCATATCTAAAATTAAAATCTGCTCTGATTTTTTTCTCTCGCGTTTATTTTTATTATTTATTTATCTATTCTCCATTTATTTCTTTATTTCCTTCCTTTTGCTTAGATTTGCCGAGCGCTCTCAAGCGCTGGGAAGGAGGGGAAAAAAAATTAAAAGGCAAGAATAATTAAAAAAAAAAGAATTAAAAAGCCACAAGCCATCGGTATAATTCATGGCTCACCCAGTCATCACGGGCTCCAGTTTCCAATCAGAGGCCCGGGATGTGGGAGGAGGGCTGGGGCTGGTCCGGATGCTGCTGCTTCCCAACCCAGCAGCGATTCTCTCTTTGTTCTGGGCTCGCTCTGCTTCAGCCAAACCAGCCACTGCACGGTGGGTGTGGGAGCTCTGAGCCTCTCACAGGGGCTTTGTGTCCCCCCCTCCCCTGCTCAGGGGATGGTGGTGGAGCTGCTGAGTGGGTTCGAAGGCTCCAGAGCTGGCTGTGATCCAGGGAAAAAGCCCTGGGAGCACCAGCACCCAACTTTTAATGGTGTTACTGGTTTGAAAGGTGCTGCTGCAGCCAGTTGGGTCAATACAGGTTTTCAAGTTACTCCAGTGCCCGACCAGCCAGCCCCAGTTTGGGTGAGGGGCAGGGTCCTGGATTCAGGGATGAACAACCCACAGTCCAAACTGGTCCTGACATTCCCAGGAGGATCTGTAGCTGGACAATCAGGTCCTTTCCTGCCTGGAAGGGTTCAATTCAGTGCTGGTGATTTCAACTCTTGCCCAGGTGCCTTTACAAGCCACAACTGACCCTTGCCAGGGGTACCCGGGGTCGGTGCTGGGTCATGGGTGAGAATCACACACACAGTGGACACTGGGCATCTGCAGAGCTGCTCCAGGGAGACTTTCTGGCAGACACCAGCAGGCTGGAGCAGTGATGCTGGGAGCACACGTAGGATGGCACCACCTCCCTGTGCCCTCAGCCCAGCCAGGATAACTGAGATGCTTCAAGAAGGGTGCCCAGGAGGTTGTGGCAACCAGGCTGGCTCTGCTCTGCCTCCTCCTGTCCTGTGTGGTGGGAATGGTGATCCAGGGAGCAGGGAATCACCACTCAGCCACAACCCCACCATGGCGTGATCTGCAAGAGCAAGCTCTCATCCACAAACCCCCATTGTGGCAAAGCCATGATGCCACAGGAGATGAGTTTCCCATGAACATGTGGAGAAAGGCAGCACTGTTGCCTCCTCCTCCTCCTCCTGCCTTTCCCAGCACAGCTCTTCCACCTGGGCACAACTCCACACGTGAAGCAAAGTGCTCCTCAGTTGCTTTTCTTTCCAAGTCCATTCCCTTGGTCCCCTCCACCCTGCAGAGCCTGAAAATACCAACTATGGTCGCCGTTCTCCTGCAGGATTTTGGAGTTTCTCTGCCTCCAGCAGCCCAGAGCTGCTCTCCCAGCCTCTGGCATCTTCCTCTTCACCCTCACCCCGCTCCTCAAGGTGCCAAGCTGCGTTTTGCAGACGCAGCAAAGGCAGGGGGGTGGCACTTCTGGATTCCTGCATCCCAACGTGTGCCCGGCGGGATGCTGAGGGGATAGGCGGCTGGGCACCGTTTGCAGCCTTATAGCAAAGAGGGGACTCTGAAGGTGCTGCCTGGACCCAGCTGGCACGGAAAGCTGCCTGGCAGCCCTGCCTGGCAGATGCCACCCTGCCTGCCGCGGGTTAGCGGCTCTCCCTGCAGGCAGCTCGCTGTCTGGGAAGCAAAAGCTCCTCGTTTAATCCAAAGGAGGTGGGTTGTGCCCGTCCCTCCCACCCCGCTGATCACCCTCCGCTCCGCCGATAATCATGCCCAGCAATTACACAGAGCTCCCCTTGCTCTCCGCAGACGTTAATTAAGCTCTTTTCCTGGCGATGGAGACAAAGAAGGGAACGGTGGGGAAAACTCCCAACTGGGGTTAAAGGGGTTTTTTTTCCCGGCTTTGATTTTGTCTGGCTGTGCCACGGGGCATCCCGATTCCCTCCAGCACCGTGTGACCCACGTGTCGGTGATGGTGGCACAGGGTGGCACCCACAGCGATGATGCCTCTGGGTTTTGCTCTTCCGTGGGGAAATTTGTCTGGTTTTCCTTATTTTCCGTGGCCACGCAGATGGAGGTACTGGATTCAGGCGCAGCTGGGCATTCCCAGTGCCAGGAACTGAGGTTAACTCTGCCCTGCGGCACCTTCCCGAAGGTGGCACCTTCTTGGTGACACCCTGAGCCCCGGGAGATGGGGAAAGCAGATTGTCCCGCACCAGAGCAGCCTTGCACCTCGTCCCCGGGGGGACACAAGGGGACCTGGAGCCTCCTTCCAGCCACTTGCAGCCCGGGTTAGAGGGTGGGTGGGTGGACATCGGAGGTGGGAAGGTGGGCAGGACACCCTGGAGGTCAAGTTGATAGGCAGGGCACCCTGGAGGAGAGGATGGCAGGCAGGGCATCTTGCCTGCACCCTGGAGGAGAGGATGGCAGGCAGAGGAGAGGATGGTAGACAGGGCACCCCGCCTGCACTCTGGAGGAGAGGTTGGTAGACAGGGCATCCCGCCTGCACCCTGGAGGAGAGGGTAACGGGCAGGGCATCTTGCCTGCACCCTGGAGGAGAGGATGGCAGACAGGGCATCTTGTCTGCACCCTGGAGGGGAGGATAACGGGCAGGGCATCCCGTCTGCATCCTGGAAGAGAGGATGGCAGACAGGGCATCTTGCCTGCACCCTGGAGGAGAGGCTGACAGACAGGCCACGCTGCCCGCACCTGGCCGAGCAGCACAACAAACAGACCACCCTGGCGTGACCGCTGACAGTCCAGCCACGCTACCCTCAACCCGCACAAGCACCGCAACCCCCGGCCGCCGTCTGGAGAGGTCGGGAGGAGCAGACCGGGGAGCTCTGCGCTGCCCGGCCCGGCCCCGGCTTTACCCTCCCCGCACCTGCGCGGGCCGTGGTCCCGCATCCATCCCTACGAGCGGATCCACGCGAGATCGGCGGGGCCGCGGGGCCGGTGGCGGGGCTCGGGGCGGGCCGGGCGGGGCTGGGCCGGGGGAACGGCGCATGAGCCGCGGCAGCGGGAGCGGGAGAGGCGGCGGGAGCGGTGGCNGGGGGGTGGCACCGCCTGGGCGGGTGGGTGGAGGGTGGTTTTGCGGGGGGGGGGCCCCCCCGCCGGCTCTACGAGCCCCGCACCGCGGCCCGCCACCGAGGTAAGCACCGGGGCTCGGCCCGCTTCTTGCCGGGATCTCCGCGGGGTTCGCCGCCGCGGCGAGGGGACCCCCGCACCCTGCGTGTCCCGCCGTGTCCGTGTCGTGTCCGTCTGTCCGTGTCCCGTTCCCCCCCCCCCCCCCCCCCCCCCCCCCCCCCCCCCCCCCCCCCCCCCCCCCCAGCCCCGCCTGCCGCCGCGTCGCCATTTTGCCGCTCGCTGCTGCTTCCCCTCCCGCCGGCGCGGCCGGGGCCGGGGCCGGGATCTCCCCGCGGGGTTCTCCTCGCTGGGGTGTCCCCCGCAAACACCTCCCGGGATGGGCCCCGGCAGGACAGAGGCCCGGGGAGGCCCCCGCCGGTTGACAGCAGGGGGAGCGGTGCCCGCTGCGGCCCGGGGAGGTGCCAGGCCCCGGGGCGGCCCTGGGAGGGAGCGGAGGTGACAGAGAGGGGACAGGGACGGGGAGGGGCCCGGATCAGCGCTGAGGTGGTGACAGAGGGACCGGGCAGCTCGGAGGTCCACGTGTTTGCTGGCCCTGGGGATGCCCAGGGCAGGGGGACACCCTGGTCCTCACCTTGGCACAACGAGGCCTCGTCTGGGGAGCAGAGGTCCCCATGTCTGTTGACCATGGGGATGCCCAGGGCATGGGGACACCCTGGTCCTCACCTTGGCACAATGAAGCCTTGTTTGGGGGGCAGAGATTCCCATGTTTGCTGGCCCTGGGGATGCCCAGGGCATGGGGACACCCTGGTCCTCACCTTGGCACAATGAAGCCTTGTCTGGGGGGCAGAGGACCCCATGTCTGCTGACCCTGGGGATGCCCAGGGCATGGGGATACCCTGGTACCCACCTTGGCACAACAAGGCCTCGTTTGGGGGACAGAGGTCCCCATGTTCACTGACCCTGGGGATGCCCAGGATGCTCTGGTCCCCTCAGCAAGGCAAAATGTTGTTGCCCAGAGGGTAGACATCCCAGTGCTCACCCCAGGGACATGGGGACACCCCAGTCCCCTCCTCGACCTCGAGGTCTCACTGTCTGGCACGTGCATCAGCTTTTCCCCTTGGCTTTGCTCCCAGGGATGGGTGAGGAGGGGGGTGACTGACACAACACGCTTCAAACACAAACTTCACAGCACCAAAACACCTCGCCTGCTCCCCGGCAGCCTGGTGGCTTCACACCCAGGGGTGAGATGTTCCTTCCAGGAGAGCCTTGCTGGGGACAGCCACCAGCTGCCAGGCTTCGCTTGGCATCGTGAGTGATGGCACCATGATCCTCCAGAGTCACTCACAGCACCCGGGGTGGGGGGGGTCAGGGGGTTGCAGGGCTTTGTCTGCCACCTCAGGGTGATTCTGCTCCCTCCTGAGAAAGCTTCTCCTGTGGCTTCCTCATCTTGATTCCTAGGAAGTTTCTTGGCAGCTGCAGGTCGTGGGAGGACAGGGGTGATGGTGCCCATCACCCACACTTGGCCTCGTGGCAGCTGTGCCCGCACCCTGCCTGGCAGGTGGCATGTGAGCAGGGGCAGGGCAGCTCTCAGCCTTTTTGGCATCACCTACATCAGGAACTGTTGGGTAAGTGGAGCTGATTGGGATGGTTGGCACAGGGCACAGTGTGCCCGTAGCTGTAGGACAGGGGTGGAGGGGCCTGGCAGGAGAACTGGGGGTCAGGACCCATTTAGAGGACATCAAGGGGCTGAGCATGGCACAGCCATCCCTGGCCACTTCTCTAAAGTGGAGCTGGAGGCTTCATCAGCAAAAACTCTGCCAGCCCTGACCTCCCCGTGCCACCTCCCAAGCCCCTGCATGGGCAGGACCTGCTGATACCTTCTCCCTGTGCCACTTCCAAGGGTTTTTACCAGAAGGATGTCAGGGAGGAGCGTGGGTTGTTGTGTCACTCAGAAATGACCCCAAGGGATCAGGGACAGCAGCAGTGCCCACGATTTGGGAAGGGGCCATCAGGCTGCAGCCCCCACCCAGGTCTCCCACTGGAGGAGCCCAGAATGGCTCCCTGTGTTCAGCACCCAGTGCCACAGAACCTGTTGCCAAGGCTGGAATTCCTCCCTTGATCTGATTAACTAGACTGTTGTGGCACCAGCCTGGCACATGCTGGAGGCTTTGGCCAGTTCCTCTGGGGGGTGCCCAGTGGCTGATCCTGCAAGGAAGGGCACCTTGGAAGGGGCTGTTGGACCCTCACCCCTCCTGTGATGATGGCACAGCTGGTGATGTGGTCACATGGGAGATGCTTCCCTGATGCCACCATCCCTCTGGGCACCAGGACAGGAGGGATGAGGATGCTCAGGACATCAACCCCGTGGGGGTGAAGCGCTGCCAGATGCCACCCCCAGTTCCTCCCACAGGGTGACAAGTCAAATCTGCATTCAAAATGCCCGTGTGTGGGCAGAGAAGTGTTGAGCAAAGGTGAAGTTGCCATCCTGAGTTGCCAGGCTGAGCATCCCCATCACATCCCAGCCTGGTGGTCCAGGGAAGCACCTCCCAGGGGGGTGATTCTGATGCTGTGGGGGTTTGGATGCCACCGTTGCCCTGGGGCATCTCCCCAGCAGTGCCCGTGCTGCTGGGAAGGGGGGGAGGAAGATGCTGGAGCCCGACGTGGGGGTGTCCAGCTGCCTGTCAGGAGTGAGGTTGGGTCTCCCATGAGAATTCCTGCTGCTCATTATTGCTACAGAAGCCAAATTCAATTATTAATACAGAAAATGCAGATAAGGTGAAGGATTCTCAGTTTGTAACAGCTTCCCATTAATAAGGAAAATTGGAAATTTATCACTGCATCTGTTCATTAAAACTCAGTTTTGTTGTGGGGCTGGGGTTTTTTTTGTTTGCCTTTTGGTGTCTGAAATGAAAGCAGGGAAAGAAGTGAAGAGGAAAATCCATTTATTTTCTCCTTCTGCCATCATTTTGAATCAAGCCTTTGCTGTTCTGTGTGTTCTGTGCTCTCATGAAAGCAGCTTCCCAGCCTTGGCCTGGCTGGACCACGGAACAAACACCCTGAGACACAGCCCTCTGGGGGAACCTTTCAGCTCCTGGTTTCTCTCCCTGCCCAGCAGCTCCCCTTTCCTTCCAGCCTGGGTGATTCCCAGCTCCCAGGAGGGAATTTGAACAGCTCCTCTGCTTCTTCCAGAGATGGCGGATTCCTGTACCTGCAAAGGTGGAAGGAAAACTGCAGCTTCTACCAGACCCACTGCCAGCAAAGACAGCAGGACAGAGACCAGGATCAACCCTCCAGCAGAGCTGCCCAAGCTGGGTAAGGAACTGGAAGTTTCTTTCTCTGGAGGTGGGTTTGGGAAGAGGGGACAAGCCCCTGGAGTCACAGAAAAGAACTTGATGGAGTCAAATCATTATCCCACCACTCACCCATGTCCCTCAGCACCACAGCTCCACGGGGGGCTTGGAAACTCCAGGAGAAGCAGCTTGTCCCCCGTGCAGGGACTGGGCACTCCCCTGCAGAGGAGCTGGCACTGCCTTCCAAAGGGGATTGATTCTCTGTGCATGCCAGGGATGTGGCAGCCCAGTGCTGGGCAGGGGGGTTGCTGGGACAGCTGGTGACACCTTTTGCCTCTGCTTGCAGGAAATGCAACCAGTGACAAATCCGAAGGCAGGAAGAAGGGCCGGCCCAAGGCTGAGAACCAGGCGCTGAAAGACATCCCTGTAAGACCCCCTGTGTGCTCTGATGCCCACCACCCTCCCTGCCTCACTGCTGTGTGCCCCTCTCTGGGCTTGCACCTTCCTTCCTGCCTTGTCTTGGGCTCTGCAAAGATCCTATCCCCTCAATCCCCTCCTTTCAGACATCCAGCATCCTCCAAAACCCTGCAGAAAACAGACACCCCCCCACCTCCCTCCTCCAGCCTCCCCTTGCTGGGCCCGTGCCCAGATGAGCTGGGTTCTTTCATGGCTAATGATCCGACAGCACCAGCAGAGGGGTGATTTATTCCCTGCAGAGTTGTGCCATTTAATTCCCACGTGGTGCCACGGCCAACCTAGTGAGCAGCTTGTCAGGAGCGTGTGGCCATGGGGTGATTTACTGACCAGATGAAATGTGGGGTGGTTAAATCACCCGGGCAACTTCTGGCCTCATTTATCACCCAGCCCATCCTGGAGCTTATGCTCTGGGAGGCAGCATTATCCTGGAGAGCCTGGAGGATCTGTCCCAGCACCTTGCCTTGTTACCAGTGATCCATGTGCTGTGCAGCCATGCAGTGGGAGGGGGTGGACTGGAGTGATTGAACCCCTCAGCACACTCCAGGCCCGTGGTGCTCTTCACTCAGCTGTCTCATCTCTCCTCTTCCCAGCTCCCCCTGATGAACCAGTGGAAGGACGAGTTCAAAGCCCATTCCAGGGTGAAATGTCCCAATGCAGGCTGCTGGCTGGAGTTCCCCAGCATTTATGGCTTGAAGTACCACTACCAGCGCTGCCAGGGGGTAAGGAGACCACCTCTTGCCTCACCATGTACAGGCCAAACCACCTCGTGGGTCTTCAGCCCCTCCAGAAAAGATGGAGAGGGGCCAGGTGGGCTGGGGGTGGTTCATGAGGTGCATATGAGAGGGATTGGGGTCCCTCCAGCTCAGCCTGGGAGGGTTTGTGGATCATTGGAGTGGGAGAAGAGAATGAAAAATGATGTGTGTTCACTCCTGGGTCAGAAAAAGCCTGTCCCTTTGAGGGGTTACACCCATGCTCACCTATCTCTGAGGGGCTACACCCATGGTCACCCATCTCTGAGGGGTTACA
>VYZU01087427.1:12555-23659 GCA_013401355.1 Ceyx cyanopectus | reverse complement strand
AATCCTGCTTGTTGTTAGAGACAGAGCAGTTATCTCTGCTCTTTCTCAATAAACTGGCAAGATTTCAGCCGTTGATTAAGACAGCTGGGGATACAGCATCCTCCTCATTCCTTGCTACTACTTATTTATTGTTAAAGAAAAATTAAGTAATGGGAGGTGGGTCTTGAATGTTGGATAATCCATTAACCAGTTCAATAGGATTCCCCTGAAAGAAGGTTTGTAAGCCAAAAGCTATTTTCAGTAAAGTTTGTACAAGAACAGAGGGGGAAAGGGAGAAGGAAGTTGAAAGGCAGTGCTGTGAATAAAGTTGTTTTTATGAGTATCAGGGGACATGTGCTATCAGACTAAGACACCAGAAGAGGTGAGCAAGACCTGAAGACACATGAGCTGTGAAGTGGCTAGATGCATTCAGGGATGGGAATGGCTCTTAAGCACTCCTGAAAACAAATAGCAATCTGTGGGATGCCTAAGCTGTCCACGGGAGAGGCCTCCGCCTGCTCATGTATATTTCTGGTTGATGTGAGAATGATTAGCTATCTGGGAACCTGGACAGGGCATCTCAGCTAATTGCTGGTGCTTCCTGATGGCAGGTGACTAGTGCTTGTGTTTGTTCCCCAGGGCATCTGCTTCTTTGATAAAGCAGAGTCAGAAGCAAATCAAAGAGCAGCCGCTTCCTAAAGAGGCAAAGAAAAGAGGCTCTTACAGCAAATAAGCAACACCCTCTTTGCAGCCTCTTAACCTTCCTCACAGGGGAGGGCAGTGGGGTCCCAGCTATGAGTGACAGCTCTCCCCAAATATGTGGAAACAAGTGAAGAAGAAATGATGACCTGCTCTGAGTATGTTATTGCTGAATGATTCCCAGGTGAGTTCAGTTAATAAAGTCACAGACAAATTAAACCACATCCCTCACATCTTGTCATTATTTCTGCATGTCTGGAACAATGAAGCCCAAGACTTTTTTAGGTGCAAATATAGCAAATGGCATTTAGTATAAAGAAAAGCTATAGGGTTCACTCTAAAAAGTATTTTCACAACAAAGCTAACTTAAAACAGGTATGGTTTTATTTTATTTGTCAGTTATTTTCTTTTTCTTATCATAGATATGGATGGTAATGCAGTCTATACATTAGCTTCTCTTGCACTTGTTTAATTACAGTCTAAATTTTCTAACATTGCATATTTTATCAATATATTTTAGGAGTCTCCTAGCATCTTCATCAGTTCATTTTTTCCAGGTGAAATATTTCTGCTAGCTTTGACTATCATCCCAGCCCTGCCCCAAGCTAAGACAACGTTGTTTGGTATACACTTCATAACAAATGTCCTGGCATGCAACACAATGTTGCATCTGTCTAAAAAGAGGCAGGTAATGTAAAGAATATATAAATTTGTAGAATAGCCCTGAAAAATTACAACCTTGTGTGAGAGTCACTGAACGTTTGAGTCCTATCACACATGCCAAGACTGCTTTTCAAAATTACATTTTCTATATACATCATCATTGTCACTATTTACTTTCCGCATACTTTCCATAGTCATACATATTCTATGAATATCATTAAATATAAACATTTGGTGTCTTACACTAATGGAGATTGTTTTTGTTTGATTACATATCTCAATCCATTCTTCATCAGAGAATTCTTGATCCAGATTGCTTTTGCACTTGATCTCAGCTTTTATCTCCCCCGAATTTATTCAGCCTAAAAGGATATCAAGTGCAGATTCCTTTCACAGTCTTTATCTATAATTAAAAGCAAGTATTTGAAGGGAATGAACTCAGGGGTACAAAAATTCATCAATTTATCTCCCACAGATAATGTCTTATTTGTAAATATCTATATATGTGTTGTTTTGGTGTATGGCTTATATTTTGTTAATCTCTCAAAGGGCCTAAACATTCTTTCATTACAAATATCCTTGAGAGTCATCATGTCAAAATCATTCCACAATTAATTGAGGTTGCCTCCAAGGGCCTCAGGGAGAAGAGGACTGTTAATAAGTGGACAAATAGGAGATACTCTCTGGCCTGCTTTAAAATGCTTGGGGACATTATGCCAAGGCCTGACAGGATAGCCTTTGGTAAATTCTCAAAATTCCTTCCTGTTCACATGTGTTTCTATATCACCAGTAAATTCTTCTCAATCAGAGGAAGATGTGAAGTCCTATACCTTTTTCTTATAGCCACCAAAAATAGGTGGTAGATCCATTGACTTACATGAAGGAGAGACTATATATGAGGTTTGTCAGCCCGAGGCACTGTCCATAATTATTAGAAAGAAACTGTTAAATCTCTCTCTCTTTTTTTTCTTTTTTTTTCTTTTTAATGAAGATACAGTAGGTTTGGGGCAAAATAAANTTTTTGAAATTACTAAGAAGAATTACTGAATATTGTAGCAATTCTACTCACTGCTCCTTTTATCCAAGTTAATACAGAGTATAAATTATATCTTTTCATTATCATTGCTTAAGCTAGTGGGGAACCATTTATTCTGGCTAAGTATAATTACTCAGCTTGGTTTTTTGTTTGGGTTTGTTGTTGGTTGGTTTTGGTTTTGTTTTTTGGGTTTTTTTTGGAGTGGGGGGAGGTATGTTTAGGGTTTTTTTTGTGTGTGTGTGGTTTAGGGTTTTTTTGGGGGGTNCTTAAGCACTCCTGAAAACAAATAGCAATCTGTGGGATGCCTAAGCTGTCCACGGGAGAGGCCTCCGCCTGCTCATGTATATTTCTGGTTGATGTGAGAATGATTAGCTATCTGGGAACCTGGACAGGGCATCTCAGCTAATTGCTGGTGCTTCCTGATGGCAGGTGACTAGTGCTTGTGTTTGTTCCCCAGGGCATCTGCTTCTTTGATAAAGCAGAGTCAGAAGCAAATCAAAGAGCAGCCGCTTCCTAAAGAGGCAAAGAAAAGAGGCTCTTACAGCAAATAAGCAACACCCTCTTTGCAGCCTCTTAACCTTCCTCACAGGGGAGGGCAGTGGGGTCCCAGCTATGAGTGACAGCTCTCCCCAAATATGTGGAAACAAGTGAAGAAGAAATGATGACCTGCTCTGAGTATGTTATTGCTGAATGATTCCCAGGTGAGTTCAGTTAATAAAGTCACAGACAAATTAAACCACATCCCTCACATCTTGTCATTATTTCTGCATGTCTGGAACAATGAAGCCCAAGACTTTTTTAGGTGCAAATATAGCAAATGGCATTTAGTATAAAGAAAAGCTATAGGGTTCACTCTAAAAAGTATTTTCACAACAAAGCTAACTTAAAACAGGTATGGTTTTATTTTATTTGTCAGTTATTTTCTTTTTCTTATCATAGATATGGATGGTAATGCAGTCTATACATTAGCTTCTCTTGCACTTGTTTAATTACAGTCTAAATTTTCTAACATTGCATATTTTATCAATATATTTTAGGAGTCTCCTAGCATCTTCATCAGTTCATTTTTTCCAGGTGAAATATTTCTGCTAGCTTTGACTATCATCCCAGCCCTGCCCCAAGCTAAGACAACGTTGTTTGGTATACACTTCATAACAAATGTCCTGGCATGCAACACAATGTTGCATCTGTCTAAAAAGAGGCAGGTAATGTAAAGAATATATAAATTTGTAGAATAGCCCTGAAAAATTACAACCTTGTGTGAGAGTCACTGAACGTTTGAGTCCTATCACACATGCCAAGACTGCTTTTCAAAATTACATTTTCTATATACATCATCATTGTCACTATTTACTTTCCGCATACTTTCCATAGTCATACATATTCTATGAATATCATTAAATATAAACATTTGGTGTCTTACACTAATGGAGATTGTTTTTGTTTGATTACATATCTCAATCCATTCTTCATCAGAGAATTCTTGATCCAGATTGCTTTTGCACTTGATCTCAGCTTTTATCTCCCCCGAATTTATTCAGCCTAAAAGGATATCAAGTGCAGATTCCTTTCACAGTCTTTATCTATAATTAAAAGCAAGTATTTGAAGGGAATGAACTCAGGGGTACAAAAATTCATCAATTTATCTCCCACAGATAATGTCTTATTTGTAAATATCTATATATGTGTTGTTTTGGTGTATGGCTTATATTTTGTTAATCTCTCAAAGGGCCTAAACATTCTTTCATTACAAATATCCTTGAGAGTCATCATGTCAAAATCATTCCACAATTAATTGAGGTTGCCTCCAAGGGCCTCAGGGAGAAGAGGACTGTTAATAAGTGGACAAATAGGAGATACTCTCTGGCCTGCTTTAAAATGCTTGGGGACATTATGCCAAGGCCTGACAGGATAGCCTTTGGTAAATTCTCAAAATTCCTTCCTGTTCACATGTGTTTCTATATCACCAGTAAATTCTTCTCAATCAGAGGAAGATGTGAAGTCCTATACCTTTTTCTTATAGCCACCAAAAATAGGTGGTAGATCCATTGACTTACATGAAGGAGAGACTATATATGAGGTTTGTCAGCCCGAGGCACTGTCCATAATTATTAGAAAGAAACTGTTAAANTATAATTACTCAGCTTGGTTTTTTGTTTGGGTTTGTTGTTGGTTGGTTTTGGTTTTGTTTTTTGGGGTTTTTTTTCAGTTGGAAGGGTTATTTTTAAACATTAAACCTATTGAAACTAATCCAAAATGTCCTTGCTCCTTCTTTTTTGTGGGACTGTATCTGGCAATATCAGATAGTTGTTTCTTGAGAATAGGGCTTTTAAACAGTTTAAGAGAAATTTATATTATCCATTTGTGGCAGAAAAAAAAAGTGTATATGTGTGTTTTTGTAATTGCGGCTAGAAATATGAGTTATTAATGTATATTTATGTAAGATTGGAATAGATTCTCTGATTACTTTGTGTGACATTATTGAGCAGTCATATGGAATTTTCATATGGCAGATCAAAATCAGCTGTAAAATAGGACTGTGGTTGTAACCTTAATTATCGAAAGGATATCCCCTCCAGAGGATCATAATCCGGTTTGAGAAACAGAAAGATGGTTGCTTCCCTATGGGAGTCTGGGAACGATTCTCTCTCAAAAGCTTGGTGACATAGTCCTGTAAGCCTGATATAATTTCACTTTCAAATGTATTTAAAAATTCTACAGCAAATCCATGGGGGGCATAGGCTTTCCCGCTTTCCAACACAAACACTGCTTCCTTAATTTTCATTCTCTATCCTGGGAATCTGCAACAGTTCTTTCGGCTCTTGTGTCAGTTGTAGCTGCTGCTGTTCCACAGCTGATGAAAGAATTGGATTTTAATGTTTGTTCAGAGGTACTTAAGTTGGCATAATAATTGTGAGTACCCTTGTGAAGAGGAATTTGGTCTTACTACTTCCCAGTTTACTGGGTTAGTTTGGATCATTTCTTTTTCGTTTATCAAATCAACAATGAACATACCTAAGAAAAGATTGTCAAAAACAGACATTTATTTCTCAGGTTTCAATAAAACAATAGATACATATTTAGAGTTAAATCTGTAGATCTTTCACAGTAACTTTTATACTCCTATGCTTTAAATCTGTTGAAAGGGAAACTGTGTCTTAAGTGAGTCATTTTAGAATCTCATCTTGACATTCTTTTGTTTTCTAAATAGAATATTTTATTCTGAAAACAAAATACCTGTCAAAGTCTGTAACCCCATGGATCCAATTCTCTCATGGACTCTGCCAATTCTGCTCCAATGAAACAAACTACTTATAAAAATTAATTCCCAACTACAAAATGATTGGCCTTTGAAGGGTTATTTGATTCTCATTAGCTTCATTCTTTGCTTTAGGAAGCACTAGACTTTTCCTGAAAATTATCATCAGCTGTCATCCTTATCCTTAAATATGTTAAGGGTGAGTGTAGAGAGGATGGAGCCAGACTTTTCTCAATGTCATCCAATGACAGGATGAGAGGCAATGGGTGCAAGCTAGAGCACAAGAGGTTTAGGGTCAACACAAGGAAGAACTTCTTCTCAGTGAGGGTGACAGAGCTCTGGAACAGGCTGCCCAGGGGGGTTGTGGAGTCTCCATCTCTGGAGACACTTAAGACCTGCCTGGATCTGTTCCTGGGTGACTTGGTCTAGGTGATCCTGCTCTGGCAGGGGGGTTGGACTAGACGATCTTCTAGCTCCCTTCCAACCCCTAACGTGCTGTGATTCTGTGATTCTGTGATTATCAGTAAAATCTATCTGATATGAAAGAAGGCAAAAATGCTGAATCAAAGTAAAACTAGAAAAAGTCAGAGAGGAACTGCTGACTATTCAGAGAAGATGGGATTTGGCTGACATATCTTTGCTTCTCAGTGGAGAAGGATAAACACCTTCCATCCTACAATATCTATACAAATTACCAGGGATGAACTAACCTGTGGAAATGCCTATTTCAACCAACTTTTGACTACATAAATGTCTAGCTTAGATTAGAAACAACTGACTTTCAGACTGATAAAGTTAGCACAGTCCCATCCTGAATATCTTTATGAGGTACTTTGTGAATCCAGATCAAGCATTCCATGTTCCAACTCTTTTTCTTTCCCATTGTTGCTATGTCTTCAAGGCAAGGACTTTTTAATGATAACTTTATTTTTCCCACTCTCAAACAAATCAAAATATTGCTTGCCTAAAGATGCTTTCTGTCTCCTAGGAAGAAGTCCATGTAGACTCTTGTTACTTTGCTGAAAGATCTGGAAGCCCCCAACATTCTGTCCAGGAAGGAGACAGAGTGGAAAATAACTTCCTTAGTAGTCTGCTTTACCCGTTAAGAATGTATTACTGAACAGTTACATACAGGTTTAAGTTGCTTCTTTGAGCTCTAATTTTCAGCAAGGAAAGCTATGGTATTTCATGTACCTATTCTGATATCTTCTGGTTTTCCTGAGTGTATCTGAATGTACCTAGGTACCCTTCAGCTGTCCAGATTTATATCAGTTAGACCCACTGAATAAATTGTCCATCTAGTGTGTTAGGCATAAATCAGCTTTTATCCTTTTCCTGCTCAGACACTATTTTCTGTTTGCTTGCTTAATTGTTTCAAAAGCTACTTAAGGACATGATTCAAAAGCTATTTTATTGCAAAACTTCCTATATTTGTTTTACTTTACTTACTTGATCTGCTGCCTTAATTTTGTTACCCCCACCAAATTCTTTTGGTAAGCCAGGCTTACTTAGCACAGCTGGAGGTGAAAAAATTGATTTTTCTCAACTTCTTACCTCTCATGTTGGTTATTCTAATGGTTTGGATTTAATTGTGGGGAACTGAATGTTTTTTTTCCTGCTATGTTTTCTTGTAGAAAATAATCTTCTGTTTACTGATTTTAATGAAACAATTTGGAGGGAAGAACTGACCTCCTCTTCCTCCTCTACCAAGAGGACACAGTGGGAGTCTTTGTTTCTTTGTAGGATTTTCCTTTAAGCACTTTATTTTTTATTTTGCTTATCTCTCCCCTAGAACAAGGAACCTCCAGCCCAGTAGATGTTCTCATTCACTCTCCCAGTCCTCCTGCCAAATCTGTTGCTGCTGCTCATTTTTAACTGTTTTGAACAGAACATCTCTGGCAGCACATTGATTAAGTACAGGAAACATTAGTGACCAGCAGCTCAGGGCACTGGGTTGTTATTGACTCTGACAGACCAATTTGTTTCTCCAGTGTTCATTACTCTACAAAAGGAGCACATCAGACAAGGCAATTGAAATGTACAGTATTGCCACCTGTCTCTTTTCTGCCTTGATTATGTACAGCCCAGAGTTCAGTTCCAAAGTACACTAAGACCTCAGAGATACAAATTGTAAAAATTAAGATAATTAAAATTCCAGACTGGCCCAACTTGGAGCAAAGATAATTAATTCTGTAAGTTCCAAATGAGCACATACATGACAAGTAAATAAATTCAAAATTAGTTAAAAGTTTCTGTATTTCTTGGAAGTATTAGTGTGTGGTCACAGTGACACTTTGTGTTCATTGCTGGGGAATGCACTCTGCTGAAACACTGCGATGTGCTGGAGTTAATATCTATTATCTAATATACTCATTAACAATGACTGACCTGATGCCTGCAGTGAGAAGACTGAAAGTAAATTTTAGTAAGGTCAGGAGCTATTTATGAAGCAGCAGCTACTGGATATAAAAAGAAAACCAAGTAGAGTATGCCACAGTTTGAAACATGTACTCACAGTTAAACTAAAATATATATACCCACACTGTGCATTCCGACTTCATTTTTAATGCATGTACCAACATGTTTGTCCTTTGCCATGCAGTGGCATGTGACTTTTCCAACATTCACCTTTTGTCCTTGTCAGTCAGCAGACATTTGTTCTGCATGTCTCCATTCATAAAACATACAGACCTACTAACAAGGCAATCATGGGAACAACAGGCTTATTCAAATTCCTTATGAACTGCTCTCAGTTACAGTCCAAACTTAAAATGCAATGCCATTAATACACTCTAATGTTAATTCCCATCATGATCCATAATTTTAACTTTAGTTATGTAGCAGTAGAGAACATGCCAGCATACTGGAAACTCTGTGATTGTATCTAAAACTGGAAAAATACTCCAGAGAAGTTTTACTCATTTGATTTCCTTTTTCTAAATAGCACACAACAGAGGTAGTCTTCCCTTACACCACCTTTACATAATTATTCTTTCTCATTAGAAATAGTATTTGTTTACTGCCAGTGGCCCTGATTCTCAGCTGCTCTGGATTTTTCTCCTGTGTTTCACACCAGCTAGAATGGAGAGACCAGTCTACTTTGTGCACAGCTCTGGCAATGTGAAGCAGCTATAAACCTTACAGTGAGCCAACCCAAGCAAGTCCAGTTCATACAAGTTTACAGATGTTTTACATTACCAAAGCAGTGCAGTGCAGCCAAAGCATACCAGCAAATCTGGCCCTCCAGCTGTGTGTTGATTTTAAAACTGAAAGTTGCAAAATAAATAGATTATTTTGAATGGGTATTCAATAAAACCCATTTGATTTCCATAACCTCTTGCAAGGACTTCCAGGCTCTGACAGCAGATTTTATTTTCTTCCTGATCTTCATTTAAACCCAGATGCTGCTTTTGATGAATGTGATGCATACATATGATGGAGTAATGAACCATACACATCTCCCTGAACTTTACACCACCAGGACAAAAATATGACTACCGTTATTACATTTTTCTTTTGATAAAGATTGACAGTAATTTGCAAAGTGTCCTTGAGTGCAGTTAAGACATGTAGGGTAGTAACCTCACCAGACTGGAGGTGATAGCTAAACCTGTCTAGGTTCCCTCGGCTTCCAGTAAACTGGAGTTTTCTTAGTTCATTCCTAGACACTTTTAGTTGGGCCGTTTCTGCCAAGTGAATTCTTCTGCAAAAGTATCAATGATACGGTTACAGCCGTAAGGTGTGGAGCAGATTCACCATTGGACTGGACCAGGAGTTCCCTGCCAGTGAATTCCCTTTCAGGAGAGGTTGCTTTCCTGAAGACACAGTGGACTTTCAGGCTGCATGACTCAGTGAATACAGTAGTTTGTAAAAATCTATAGCAGAATATTTGAAAGGTTTGACCCAAAATATTTACTTTTTTTTCCAAAAAATCCCTACCTTAGTTGTCTACCAAACTGAGCTTACTAAGCACTCTTGTTTAACTTACAGAATGTTAAGCTGAAAATCAACTGACAAGTCTATGTGTACTGAAAGGTGTTTCTCTGGGAAACCAAAGAAACCTCTTAAGCATCCAGGAGGAAACATTCTGTGCACTATTCGCATTCCCCAAATTCTCACTGAGATGTGAGTGGTTTTGAAAGCATTAGGCAGCACTTGATAGCAGTAGATATGTATATTTTATTTCTTCATAGACATCTACTTATTGTATGACAGGTGGCAAAAGTGGTTTAAAAGTATGTGAAATCAGTTTGTTTCCTTAGCAAAACATTGATTAGCACAATTATTATTCTTGCTTTTCTTCTAAGCTTCAGCAGCATTGTGCTACCCCCAAAAGCCCAGGTGTAAATCTCAACCTGCTGGTGAGGTCCAAAATCTGCTGTAAAAGTATCCCTGACCATTACAAAGACAAAAGAGGACCTTAAATTTGGGGCACTGGGGGTGTGTGTGGACGGAGTTGTTGATTTGTTTTCTTCTGTAGTTTTTGTTTGCCTGTTTAAATGAACAAGCTGTGCACTGTTACAGACTTGGAACAAAAGAACAGTATTCNATTGTTTGCTGGTTATTTTTGCTGCCATCACTTTTAGTTTTCTTTAGTTTTGGTTCATAGGCTGAGCAATTGCAACAGAAACAGTTTTGATGTTGGGTTTTCTTTTTATTTAAAGTGATCATAAAAAGGGTCATTTATTTGAGCACCACAGCTGTATTCAGATGTCAGAGGATTATTACCTCTCATATCTACAGCTATAGACACTTCCACATGAAATTGTAAGTTTGAAGAAGTACAGGTCTTTTGAATTCTTATCAAGGTAATGTGAGGCAAAGAGAGGAGAGGGAGAGGAGAGGAGAGGAGAGGAGAGGAGAGGAGAGAAGAGGAAAAATATTTTGTACCTACCATGTATTTTAATATATTTTAAACATTTTAAATAAGATGACTGAACATACACTGAAACTGTAAATGTAGAGCCTGAAAACATAATCTACATTAAGAAAACGTAAGCAATTGAAAAGACATGGCTAGAATGGCTTATCTCAAAGCATTAGAGATACAGATGTATCTCTAGGTGTAGACACTTTCCCCATCTAATGAGGTATGTTTTCAGTTGTCTGTTTCTCCTAATACAAGCACTGCACTTGTGCCTGAAGCACAGTTGTGTTGTCATTAGAGTAGGCTGACCAAAATCACTTCTGTACAACTTCTTCAGCCTAACCAAGCCTGAAGCAGGCACCAGATATATGCTTCCTCTCCACCTGAAAAACACAAAAACCTTTCCCACAGCTTCTTCCCCTCTCCTCACATATTGCACAGCTCTGTAAATCAGTCAATTCTCTTTGAATAAGTACATCACAGGACTAAGCAAAAAAAACTTTCCCAGGGATTTTAGATATGTCACAGAATTAGTCTAGTTTCTGTAATGCTATCTGCATGTTTCTATATGTATAAGTGAGTAGACCTAGCTCGGTACAGA
>VYZU01087427.1:1360-12332 GCA_013401355.1 Ceyx cyanopectus | reverse complement strand
CCACAAAGATAATCAGGGGGCTGAAACACATCTCCTATGAAGACAGGCTGAAGGAGCTGGGGTTGTTCAGCCTGAAGAAGTCTCTGGGGAGACCTTAGAGCCACCTGCCAGTACCTGAAGGGGGCCTACAGGAAGGCTGGAGAGGGGCTGTTTCCAAGGGCCTCTAGTGAAAGGACAAGGGGTAATGGGTTTAAATTAGAGAAGAGTAGATTTAGACTGGATGTCAGGAAGAAGTTCTTTCCCTTGAGGGTGGTGGATCAGAGGAACAGGCTCCCCAGAGAGGTGGTTGAGGCCCCATCCCTGAAGATATTCAAGGAGAGGCTGGACAAGGCTCTGAGCAGCCTGATCTAGTTGAGGGTGTCCCTGCTCACTGCAGGGGCTCTGGACTAGATGACCTTTGGAGGCCCCTTCCAGCCCTAAACATTCTATGATTCTATTCCATTTGTACCAGCCTGGGTGCACATGCACAATACTGATTCCCCCTGCTGTGCCTGTCTACAGTGTTTGGGAATTTACAAGTCTCTGTCCAGTTGTTTTAGAGAGGTTTGGCTCTGTTTCCTCCTCACGGGATGTGAGTAACTCCTGTGGTCTTCAGTGGGTGTTATTTATAACCTACAGCAGGAGGATAGGGCTGTGCTGGATGCTCCAAGGGCTGCAGTCCCAGATGTGGCAACTGCTTGTGCCACGGCTGCTTCTGCCCACAGAAAATGCCAGCAGAACCAGGGCAAACATGCTGGGAGGACCAAAGGTCACCTTGGCTGACATGCACCTATATAAGTGATAAGACAGAAGTCTTGAAAAGCAAGAGGGAGCTGGGGATAGTGGAATGGAGTCTTAGCAAAAGCAGCTTTTGGGTCAAAAGAAACACACAGCGTTATCCAGTCATGTCATATACCAGGCAGCTAGGAAGCTGATTTATGACAGAATGTTGTTTTTTTAAGCTATCCCTATATGTCTATGTAGAAGGAATGCCAGCCTCAGCTGCTGCTTTAGCGGATAGATGTGTGCTGTTTAACTCTTGTCAATCAAATTCCATAAATTGCAGAATGAGCTGGAGAAAAAAAAAAAAAAAAGCTAGTGGGAGAAAGAGTAAACCCTGGAGGGAGGGAAGGAAATATCTGTAGGAAAATATAAGGAATAAATGTGAAAAGTCTACTAGACCACCCAGAGCCTTGTGTTAGGCTTCATTTAGAATTCTTATGCACATTATATGCACTCCAAAGCATTGTTTGCTGGTTATTTTTGCTGCCATCACTTTTAGTTTTCTTTAGTTTTGGTTCATAGGCTGAGCAATTGCAACAGAAACAGTTTTGATGTTGGGTTTTCTTTTTATTTAAAGTNAGTTGTGAAAGTGTATGGGAAAAGAAAGGGAGGGGAAGGAGAGGAGAGGAGAGGAGAGGAGAGGAGAGGAGAGAAGAGGAAAAATATTTTGTACCTACCATGTATTTTAATATATTTTAAACATTTTAAATAAGATGACTGAACATACACTGAAACTGTAAATGTAGAGCCTGAAAACATAATCTACATTAAGAAAACGTAAGCAATTGAAAAGACATGGCTAGAATGGCTTATCTCAAAGCATTAGAGATACAGATGTATCTCTAGGTGTAGACACTTTCCCCATCTAATGAGGTATGTTTTCAGTTGTCTGTTTCTCCTAATACAAGCACTGCACTTGTGCCTGAAGCACAGTTGTGTTGTCATTAGAGTAGGCTGACCAAAATCACTTCTGTACAACTTCTTCAGCCTAACCAAGCCTGAAGCAGGCACCAGATATATGCTTCCTCTCCACCTGAAAAACACAAAAACCTTTCCCACAGCTTCTTCCCCTCTCCTCACATATTGCACAGCTCTGTAAATCAGTCAATTCTCTTTGAATAAGTACATCACAGGACTAAGCAAAAAAAACTTTCCCAGGGATTTTAGATATGTCACAGAATTAGTCTAGTTTCTGTAATGCTATCTGCATGTTTCTATATGTATAAGTGAGTAGACCTAGCTCGGTACAGAAAATAAGAAACAAAATAAGAAAATGTTATGTGTGTGATTCAGGAAGGAGGTATAAGGACTCTGTCTTTCCAGTAAGTCTTCACTTGTTTTCACATCATTTTGAATAGGAGAAAACTATCCATTCTCCTCTCTGAGTATGAATCATAACAAGAGCATGTATGCCTTTCCACCAATGGGTAGTGAGATCTTGTTTCCCTCCTCCCCGTGCATTAAAAGGATCCCAACAATGCTATGAGCAAGACCTTTGACTGTGGATTAAAGGTAGATGTCAGCCCTGAACTGATGACCCTGTAAATTTGCTTAGGTCAAGTCCTCTTCCCCTTTGGTCATCCTTAGATCTATTAGTCTATGTGAGGGAATGTGAAGCATGTTTAAAAAGTGTGATATGTGGATTATGGAATGGCATTATTAACCACAGTCCTGTTGGGGGAAAGAATTGCAAAAGGAGGATAGACTACAAATGACCCTGAAAGACTCCTCATTTTGAGTGTGTCCCTGCTTGGGACATGCTCTCATAGATCGGAGAGAGAAGTAATGATATAACTGATGTGAAGGTAATTGCCTGGGGTATGGCACCTTGTGGGAGGAAAGAGACAAATTCAGCAACATATCACTTTGTGGCTCTTTAAAAGTAATTACTTTAATCTCTGAACCATAATTTAAAACCTACTAAATTTTACTAGTCTTCGGCTCCATTTTTACCTTATGGCAAAAAAAAAGTCACTATTTTAAAACTTACGTGAGATACACCAAAGCAAGTATTAGGTCACTCTACTGCCAATAGCACAGATGAGCAATGCTGAGTCATGAGAGCAAACTATTTATGTCAAAGAAAATGTTAAGCTTCATCACTTTATCTTGGGTGTCCTGCACCAATGGTTTTTAATATGTCCTTTATTTTTACTTTAACTGACAAATATGCTGTTCTTTATTTATTATGATGTTTAATATTTTGCACTGTGAACATGGCTCATAAGGAGTCTCTGTAGGAAAGACAATATTGTGGGGTTTTTTTCCTCCACTATTTGTTTCTCAAAAATCACTATAATATAGGAAGTTCAGTTATATCTTAAATTAAAGTTTAACATAAAATTGCATTAATAACATTTGCAAGAAAAAAAAAATAAAAACACTAGAGCAGAATTCTGCAGTGACAGCCACCTCTTCCAAAAAACAGTAAATAATTATGTAAATCATATATACAAAACTTTATGAGACAGGGACTATCATCTTTTTCTTTAGGTTATAAACTTCCTGTAACATTGTTGTGTCAGACCCAGCCACTGGCTCCAATATCCAACTTATTAAACAAATAATAAACACATCACTTAACTCATAACATCGTTAATTCCTTTAACTTATATAGCTCTGCATTTTCTTTAAACTACCAAATTAGTATTTTTTGTGTGCTCATATATATCTCCTTTGTTGTACAGGAGCTGCCTACCATCTGAGTTTCATCGACATGGTCTCTGAGCCATTTGTAGATATTCTCCTCCCTGAAATGGTCTCAAAAGCTCAAGATATTTCTTGGCTGAACTCCTGTTAATAATTAATACTTTTAAGTTTTAAAGAAAACAGTGAAAACCTCACAGTTTACCAGTTTATCAACTTGCTAATCCACCCTTTGTTTTGGACTGTTCATTTTTTATGGGTTTTATATCCTGCAAGATATGAAGACATAGGGATGTTTGCGGAAACAAGCCCTCCATAAATTGGGGGCCATCTAAAAGATTAGTGGGCTATTCATCTGTCATGAGGGGAGAAAACTGTGGTTATCATCCATAGAAATGACACTAGAGTTGGATACATCAAATACACATGTGGTCATCTGGAAGTCTGTGGTTTATTTTTAACTGGTTCCTCTTTAGCTAATGAAGAGTGTAAGAAGAGAGGAAAACTGTTTAGCTCAGTTATGCTAAGTGCCCAGTAAAGGTGGGTTGAACAGCCCTCCAGGACAGTCTGCTTTGACTACCAAGGGAGACTTGCCAATTACTTTAAACTGGATGCCCATGATTAGATTACTAAAAACGATGTAGAAATAGTTTAGCCTTTAGAAGGCAAGCTGATTCTTATATGAATTCTAAAGTATGAGTTGTTTGGTTGGTTGGGTTTTTTTTCCTAAGAAGAAAAGAAGAGATGAGGATGGAGGGAACCTCCCTGTGATATTTCAATGAAAACTCACAGTCTGATTGTTTTGTTAGTACCAGCATACATTTTTAAATTCAAGACAAGTAAGTGAAAGGAAGGAGACAAAGCCAAAAACATGAGTATTACAGACAGATGTGCTGAACAGCTCCCTGGATGTCTCCAAATTTACCTACTGGGGTGTCCCAGAGAATTCTTCAGCAGATACATAAAAAGGCTGCAGCTTCTCTCTGTCTTTTTCTCTGGAAAATAGAGCATGGCATGAGGAGGACACTGAAAATCCCATTCTAATTTTTATAAAGAGCTGAGATAATCTGAATCATGTATTCAAACCCCTGGATGCCTTCCCAGGACCAGTAACAGATGTGCCTCATAGCCCAAAACTATGAATTCTTGAAGGCAAGGAGGGGAAGACATCTCACTTTAGGGAGCCTCCAGGCAGTAATAAACAGAGGTTGTGTCATCCTTCTAGTCCCTTGGCATACACCAGAGTGATTTTAGAATAATTTAACAGAACTTGTTTGAATATTTTTCAAAAAAAGGAAATTTCACTGATGTGCTTTGTGTGTTTGAGCTGCAACATTGCTGGAGATATATTTGTGGGAATTAGTTTTTTTAGAAGACTTCTTGATTGCATGCTCCTTGTCTACAGAAAAGGTGGACATGAAAGATAAAAACAAACTGCTCAAACCTAACTATTTGAAACAAATTTTTAAAATAAACATTTCAAAGCAATTTGTGAAAACTCTTTAGAATATGTCAGCTACATTACAATGCAGAATGGAAAGAATCATCAGAAACTGAAACACTTGCAGTAATTAAACTGTTTTCTAACATTAGGAAAAGATGTATACTTAAGGTTAAATATTTGTTTCTTCATGAGAAATTAGTGCTAAAAGTCATCCAATGACATTTGGAATTCTACAGACCTAATTATTGTCATGTGGGACCCAATTCCCAGTTCTTCAGGACTAAGTTATTTTGGGTTTCTCTTGCTTTTTATATTTTATTCTTATTTTCCTGCTAATCTTTGAACCTGATCCAGCATGCCTTACTCAGGCTAAAATCTCATTGAAGTCAATTTTGCTTGAGCAATAATTGCAAGATCAGACCCTCTGTTGCAAAAAGGGTGAATCATCAAATTTCATTTTCTCACATAAATCAATAAAGAACTCAGCCCCATCAGTCTTCCAATACCCTTTTCCACCCATGCACCTTGTGCCCAACTCTTACATCCTCATTGGTCTGACATGGGGAGCTAGAAATTCCATCTATTTAAATGCACAAGATTCTGAGGGAAAATGGTGCTTATGATTATGGACATTATACTGGATATTAAAATTCTGGTGTTGTCTTCTTACCAGGGTATGGAAATAAAAATAGGAAATGGTACATTTCAGAGCTATTTCTGTGACAAACAGAGAAAAGAGGAAATACAACAGTGAAAATTTAAACTGTTCACACAGTCATCTTTGATGTACACTGGATTCCAGAGAGTAATGTGGTTTTAATCAATTTGGGCTTGGGTTGCAGTTATATATTCCCTAGTGAGGCCCTAGTATCTTGACCATGAATTTCAAAATAACTACACAAAGTGATGATAAAAAGTAGATTTTTCTACTGGAACTAATGGTGATTCCTTCCGTTGTTTTGCACAGCATATGCTGTTCATAAATAATGTCAGAATTGGGCCAAGACTCCTTAAGAAAGGTGGTCATTTAATGTAAGTAAATCCACATTAAATATTGAAGATCAGAAAAAAGCTGCCTTTTCAAAGAGGTCACTTTTAAGTGAAGGAAACAACAATGCATGTGTGCGGATGGCCAGTTCCACACTGGGTGACACAGAGTTAATGGCTCATAGAGAGCATATACATGTTTTTTAAAGATGTTTTATTGCTTACAAAAGGAAGTAGTCTAGAGAGACTGGATACATAAACTGGCTCCAGCCAGCTGTGGCTGTCAGGCTAGGAAGGATCCTGTTCAATTAGTGTTGTAAAATAAAATACTTTGTAAAGGAAATAAACACTATGAGAGCTAAGATTCATGCTTTCAAATATACACAAGGTTTGAATTTTTAATTAGGGCTGCTAATTACAGTCATCAGAAAGCAGAACAGAATAGATTTTANAAGAAAAGAAGAGATGAGGATGGAGGGAACCTCCCTGTGATATTTCAATGAAAACTCACAGTCTGATTGTTTTGTTAGTACCAGCATACATTTTTAAATTCAAGACAAGTAAGTGAAAGGAAGGAGACAAAGCCAAAAACATGAGTATTACAGACAGATGTGCTGAACAGCTCCCTGGATGTCTCCAAATTTACCTACTGGGGTGTCCCAGAGAATTCTTCAGCAGATACATAAAAAGGCTGCAGCTTCTCTCTGTCTTTTTCTCTGGAAAATAGAGCATGGCATGAGGAGGACACTGAAAATCCCATTCTAATTTTTATAAAGAGCTGAGATAATCTGAATCATGTATTCAAACCCCTGGATGCCTTCCCAGGACCAGTAACAGATGTGCCTCATAGCCCAAAACTATGAATTCTTGAAGGCAAGGAGGGGAAGACATCTCACTTTAGGGAGCCTCCAGGCAGTAATAAACAGAGGTTGTGTCATCCTTCTAGTCCCTTGGCATACACCAGAGTGATTTTAGAATAATTTAACAGAACTTGTTTGAATATTTTTCAAAAAAAGGAAATTTCACTGATGTGCTTTGTGTGTTTGAGCTGCAACATTGCTGGAGATATATTTGTGGGAATTAGTTTTTTTAGAAGACTTCTTGATTGCATGCTCCTTGTCTACAGAAAAGGTGGACATGAAAGATAAAAACAAACTGCTCAAACCTAACTATTTGAAACAAATTTTTAAAATAAACATTTCAAAGCAATTTGTGAAAACTCTTTAGAATATGTCAGCTACATTACAATGCAGAATGGAAAGAATCATCAGAAACTGAAACACTTGCAGTAATTAAACTGTTTTCTAACATTAGGAAAAGATGTATACTTAAGGTTAAATATTTGTTTCTTCATGAGAAATTAGTGCTAAAAGTCATCCAATGACATTTGGAATTCTACAGACCTAATTATTGTCATGTGGGACCCAATTCCCAGTTCTTCAGGACTAAGTTATTTTGGGTTTCTCTTGCTTTTTATATTTTATTCTTATTTTCCTGCTAATCTTTGAACCTGATCCAGCATGCCTTACTCAGGATAAAATCTCATTGAAGTCAATTTTGCTTGAGCAATAATTGCAAGATCAGACCCTCTGTTGCAAAAAGGGTGAATCATCAAATTTCATTTTCTCACATAAATCAATAAAGAACTCAGCCCCATCAGTCTTCCAATACCCTTTTCCACCCATGCACCTTGTGCCCAACTCTTACATCCTCATTGGTCTGACATGGGGAGCTAGAAATACCATCTATTTAAATACACAAGATTCTGAGGGAAAATGGTGCTTATGATTATGGACATTATACTGGATATTAAAATTCTGGTGTTGTCTTCTTACCAGGGTATGGAAATAAAAATAGGAAATGGTACATTTCAGAGCTATTTCTGTGACAAACAGAGAAAAGAGGAAATACAACAGTGNTATATCTCCTTTGTTGTACAGGAGCTGCCTACCATCTGAGTTTCATCGACATGGTCTCTGAGCCATTTGTAGATATTCTCCTCCCTGAAATGGTCTCAAAAGCTCAAGATATTTCTTGGCTGAACTCCTGTTAATAATTAATACTTTTAAGTTTTAAAGAAAACAGTGAAAACCTCACAGTTTACCAGTTTATCAACTTGCTAATCCACCCTTTGTTTTGGACTGTTCATTTTTTATGGGTTTTATATCCTGCAAGATATGAAGACATAGGGATGTTTGCGGAAACAAGCCCTCCATAAATTGGGGGCCATCTAAAAGATTAGTGGGCTATTCATCTGTCATGAGGGGAGAAAACTGTGGTTATCATCCATAGAAATGACACTAGAGTTGGATACATCAAATACACATGTGGTCATCTGGAAGTCTGTGGTTTATTTTTAACTGGTTCCTCTTTAGCTAATGAAGAGTGTAAGAAGAGAGGAAAACTGTTTAGCTCAGTTATGCTAAGTGCCCAGTAAAGGTGGGTTGAACAGCCCTCCAGGACAGTCTGCTTTGACTACCAAGGGAGACTTGCCAATTACTTTAAACTGGATGCCCATGATTAGATTACTAAAAACGATGTAGAAATAGTTTAGCCTTTAGAAGGCAAGCTGATTCTTATATGAATTCTAAAGTATGAGTTGTTTGGTTGGTTGGGTTTTTTTTCCTAAGAAGAAAAGAAGAGATGAGGATGGAGGGAACCTCCCTGTGATATTTCAATGAAAACTCACAGTCTGATTGTTTTGTTAGTACCAGCATACATTTTTAAATTCAAGACAAGTAAGTGAAAGGAAGGAGACAAAGCCAAAAACATGAGTATTACAGACAGATGTGCTGAACAGCTCCCTGGATGTCTCCAAATTTACCTACTGGGGTGTCCCAGAGAATTCTTCAGCAGATACATAAAAAGGCTGCAGCTTCTCTCTGTCTTTTTCTCTGGAAAATAGAGCATGGCATGAGGAGGACACTGAAAATCCCATTCTAATTTTTATAAAGAGCTGAGATAATCTGAATCATGTATTCAAACCCCTGGATGCCTTCCCAGGACCAGTAACAGATGTGCCTCATAGCCCAAAACTATGAATTCTTGAAGGCAAGGAGGGGNAAACATCATCTTAGAGTGCAGCTTTTGTTTTCCAAGATCTCTGGCTCATATTCCAAATGTGTGATGCTATATAGTGATCAGAAGAGTGGGCAGAATAAATAATAGGCATTTTCAAGAAATTCCTATCTGTTCGGATTATATACCAAATGAATGGCCTATGCTTCCTAAGTACCTTTTGGAGGACACAGAATAGAAAGGGCTACAGTAACATCCCAAACAACATTCCATTCAAAAGGACCTGTTCCAATAAAGCCACACATCAAGGTCGTTCTTGGGATACTGAAGCCCTAGGCTGTTATCAATATTACACTCATTAGGGAAGAATATCTTAAAGAGCTTTGAGTAATACTANAGCTAAGATTCATGCTTTCAAATATACACAAGGTTTGAATTTTTAATTAGGGCTGCTAATTACAGTCATCAGAAAGCAGAACAGAATAGATTTTACCTTACATTTAGCAGACAAGCCTTCAACCCCAGTGTATTTTTCAATTTCATTAATATTTTATGAAAATGGCCCTTGCAGCTTCAGCCTATTCTGTGCGTCCTACAAAAGTGCCCCACATTATGGATGCCAATGCCTTTAAGCCATGTGCATTAGTGAGATGACAAAATGCAAAACAGCATCTTGTCAACCATTGCATCAATTGATTCTATTAGATAGTGTAAAAACAGTTGGGTGTGAGTTATAATCTAGCTGACACTAATGATGAAACAAGACACTGTCTGAGAGCAGCCATTAGCTATAAGCCAGAAATTAATGCTTCTAATATTTTTGAACAAATTAACCTTAATGAACTGGCCATGTATATACTGTAGTATATACTGATAAGTCAATTAGTAGAGAATAGAGGTTATGTATATATAGATATATAGAAAAAAGTAGGGTTATAGAGAGCTCTGTGCATGCAATGTTATAACAGCAATTCTGCAGTAAAATCTGCTCTTTTTAACATTTAGATACATTCTAACTCTAATGTGCAAAGGTCCAGTTTTGTGCATTTCAGTGAAATGTTGCATGTAGGAACATTGGTAAGCAAATGTAAAATTCAGTGTGATGTTATATTGCTAGATCAACCACAACATTAATGTGTTCATATAAATTTCTTAATTTCACTGCTATTTAACTGTAACTAAGTTTGAGATCCAAGAGTCCTGATTTCTAGATGAATTCATCATGCGCTCACCAAAATTTAAAGTATATTTCCTTTCTGTTCATCGCTCTTTGTGAAGATTCTCTGATCCAGATTCTTACATGCTCTAAATCCAGTCACTGCCTAAATGGATGCATTCACAATTTAAAATAATTTAGCTAATGTGAGACCCAAAATTCTAGGAATTCAATTTACCAGCAACCTAGAAAAGAGAAGTGGCTAATTTATAAGGAAGCACAGAACAAAGGTAAGGCACTTGCCAACAATAGTTTGTTGGTTTAACTTTGACTTGCTTTCCTGGGAAAGAAGAAAACAGAATTTTCAATGTGAACTGTCAGCCCCAGTTATGACAGGGCTTCACTAGTTAGAAATTCAGAGTTCCTCTTCCATTGGCAGAATGATGTAAAGAAAACCACCAAACAGAATTCTTTCAAGTTTCAACTACAACTCTACTTAAATAATTTACTTTTTAGTTTTACTCAGACTATTCTTTTTAAACTTGGTTGACATTTTCGTTGACAAGCACATTTTATTGCACAAGATCAGTAGTGAAATTGGCAGCAAAAAAAAGAGAGAGAGGGGAAAAAAGCTAGCTCTACTCAATGAGAGAACTATTATATTGCCTTTGGGAAAAACAATGCTGGCAATGACCCTTTCTGAAGCCAACTATAACTGGTAAATCAGTCAATATAAGTAAAATATTTAGTCACTTTGAATGTTTCTTTTTCCTACAAGAAGTAAACGAGGGGCTATTTACCTTACACAATTAAATCAAGACAGCAATTAAAGTGTTGGGTGTGAGCATGAAGCCTTTATATTAATCCATTAGAAAATAATAAATTACATTACGAAACCAATGAAAATATAAACATAAAAATATTCCCTTATGAACTACTGAATTACCAGTTATAGTTGG
>VYZU01087424.1:0-20912 GCA_013401355.1 Ceyx cyanopectus | reverse complement strand
ATATATGCCTTTTGTTTTTGTTTTCCTCTAAGGATAGACTGATGACAGTATTTTACTACCATTTTGAAGCCATTTGACTCTTGGAAATTCATGTAAAAATTGAATGATAAATGGTGATTTAAAAAAAAATAGTGATTTTAAAGAAACCATTTCAATAAGTTTTTGGAAAGGCAGCACAACCTGGTTGGTTTCTGCCCTGAGAGGGCAGCTCTAAGTCCCCAGCTCCTGAGGAATCACATCTTGGGGAGCTCCCAGCTGCTTTGGGAAGCCACAAGGGATGTCAGAGGCTGGTGAATGGCTGAGGAGCAGAAGAGTGGGGTCGCTGACCCTCAGCCCCCCACGCCTGCCCTCTCCTCTCAATGTCACCCACTGCAGGGGCAAGCCTTTCTTCCTCAAATTCTTTAGCAGGATTGAGGGGAGACTCCTCCAAAGGCAGGGGAAATCACCACATCTTCCCTTTCAAGCTCCTGATGAAACTTTAATCAGGGTGTTGATGAAAGTTGAATGAGGAGGCTCCTCTAGTGCTGGTGGATGCGCCTGGTCTGCCCCAGCAGCCTTCCCTGGGCTCTTGGGGGGAACTGCTGCTGCTCCTCCAAAAGAAAAATATCAAATCACAAGTGAACAACCTTTCTCCTCGAGTACCCTGTAGGAAACCAGTAGAAAAGTAGATTTTTTTTTTTTAATTATTTTTTTCTAGGCAACCATAGTTTCCTAAGAGTTGCGGGCAAAAATGGGCAAAAAACGGGCAAAAAACCCAGTGCTAAACCCAGTGCTAAACCCATGTCAGTTAGTTAAACTCATGTCAATTAAACCCGTTATTCCTTGGGTGAATAAACACCCAACTTGTATCAAACAGTTGAATCCGTTGAAGATTAATTTTAATTAATTATTTTTCATTGCGAGACTGGCAGAAAAAAAACCCTCTGTTTTTTGTGTCTATCCGTGGCCGAATGATCAAAACTGTAATATTGGTGTTTTTGTCTTTTTGTTTGCCTGTGTGCCTCTTAATTAGTGCACGTGCAGGTGGTTTATGTGAATTCTTCTCGGCATTGACAAACAAAGTAGAAATAACAGAAGTGTGTGGTTGTTTTGTTTGTTTTTTTGGGTTTTTTTGGTGATGCCCACTGAAAATATTTGACTGCTGATTTTGCAGGCAAATAATTGCTTATGAAGAGTTAAGAGTAAAGCTGCCAAGAGTTAGTGTCCTAGCCTCAGGAGACACTCTCAGCTGCCACCAAAGCAGAGTTTCTCTCCAAAACCCACTGACCTGCTCTTTCCCTGGTGCCACGTGAGAACAAACCAGCCCTTGGCTCATGAGATGCCTCAAGTGAGGACCTGATCAAATAGTGATTTTAAAAATTATTTTTTATTAGTAGTTTTTTTTTCCAGAGCTACAGTTGGCTCTTATTGCCTGAAGGATTTCCACATGAACTGAAAACATTTGCTGAATGACATAATAAGCTAATGATTGCTTAATTTTTGAATGCATAGCTCGGTGTAGACAGAGTAACAGCTGGTGTTTCTCACATTAGGCTTTCTCCTTAAGATTTTTAGCACTCATTTTCTTGTTTATTTAACATATTTAGCCAAGATTGAGCTCTGAAGGTCTCCCCTCCCAAGCTCGTTAAAGGTGAAGGTTAATGTAGTCTGAAGAGCCTTGATTTGGGAGACATCTGAGTCCCCATGCAAGAGATTCCTGCATGGCATGTATTCAGGAGGTAGGAGTTGGACAGCTCAGGTATTTCTGTTTAATACATGTTTTAAGCCCTGTGCCAGCGGATGGTTAACACAGCAAGCAGCAAAAAAAAAATAATCAGATATTAAATTAGCCAACTTATATTTATGGAAGTGTAGAATAATGACAGTTATGCATCACTGGGAAGCTGTGGGAGCTGAAGAAAATTCCAACCAACATCTTCAAATATTTGACTCACTGAGGTTTTTTTTTGTTGTTGTGTGGTTTATTTATTTACTTATTTTCATTTAGGTTTAATAACTCTGCTGAGTCTGAGTCACTCCTGCCTTGTCCCTCCAGGTTATAGTGATAAATTCACATCTATGGGGTTTTAATATCTGAAAAAACACCAACCACAAGCTAGAACTCAAAGAATAATTACTAGAAATGGGGTTTTTTTTGGGAATCCTTAGAAAATATAATATATTGAGGACATAGTGTCTTGGTGAGGGGGGTGTGGAAACAACAGCAGCAGTGTGGGGAGCGCTGCAGCCCCCTGCTCCATCCTATGCTGATAACACCTCCTTCTGCAAACCCACTGGTGCCCAGCAAGCAACCAAACCTGTCTCCATCTCTCCCTTCCCCAGGTGGCTGCCAGAACAGCCTCAAGCCAGTGGGTGGCAACCAGACCCTGGCCTTGGCCACCGCTGCCATGGTGTCGGTGGAGCCCGAAGCCCCCCAGAGCCCCGCGGTGCCCAGCGTGCAGCCCTGCCACGTGCTCACCTTCTCCCCCCTCAAAATCCCCCTCTTCGCTTCGTCCTTGCCAGGTAAGGAGCCTTGGGGCTGGTTTGGCATCTCCCTTGCTGCAGAGTGACACTTGGGGGGTGTTTTGGTGCCAGTTGTTGGGTGTTTTGGTGCCTTTCCAGGGGATGCCGGTGGCGTTACTGGAATCAACGTGGGTTGGTTTTCTTCCCTGGTGCTGTTTAGAGGTGTCCTCTGAAACTCCTCGTCAAAGAGACATCAAAACACCCCCTGCATTTGCAGTGATGTTTGCAGGTGACCTGAGTTGCATCCTCTGCCACCTCAGTGGCTTCTGGAAGGACACGTGGGCTCGGTGGCTCCAAGGCTTTGCAGCAGGTCCAAGGATTGCAGTGTTGGCAGCTGGAAGGGTATCTGCTTGGAGTGCAGTTTGAGGAGGGCTTAGCTAGGTGGTTTGGGTGTTTAGGATTATGGAATGTGCTGGGAGAACGTAGCTGTGGGCTTATATATTTATTTTTTTATGGGTTTAGATGTTGTTGCTTGCTGGAAAAAATGCTGTTTTCTTAATGTGACTGTGTGTGTGACCTCTGTGGCTTATGTGACTCCTGTGTGTGGCAGCTGGGGGAGGACCAGAGCACCCCCAGCTCACTCTGGATATCTGATTTAGTCATTAGGGTCCACTTTTGAAACCATTCATCCTTTTCAGGCTTAATACTCCCTTTGGAAACGTGATGCCCCAAACCAGTTTAAAATTTAACTTACTGGTGTGTGTTTTCCATCTTGTTGGCTCTTGATAGGAGGAGACTGAGTGTGGCAGAAGAGCTGCAGTTAAGGGGTTTCGGTGTTCAGGGTGAGAAACCTACCTCAGCAATTCCTGTTCCTGATGAGCAGCAGTTGGGATCATCCCAGTAAGTGCCTGTCAGTATTAGAGGGAATTCTCTGATTCTGAGAGAGAAATCCATTTTTGGGGCAGTGGATGTAATCCCTGGGCCACGTTTTTCTGGATCCACGTGTGATTTGTGAAGGGATGTGGTAATTAACGAGCTGCTCTGTGTCTGGAGCTAACGCAAGGCCCCGTTCCCATCACATGAACGAGCTGGGGAAGCAAAACATAAAATTATTTCCACTTAATTCCCCGTGTGCGTGCCCGGGCTTGTCAGGCTGAGTGTGGTGTGCTTGATTATACAGAGTTAATTGCTTCTCCTGGAAATCAGCATTACCACAGCACCTTGTGCAGAGCCGTGTTTCTAATCGCAGCGATTTGCTCAATAAATGATCTTGTAATGGAGTATTTACACTTAAGGAGGCCTTTTTACTATGATTAGCTTTGCAGCCTTGCAGTTGGGCACTGTTGCTTTCCTGCCAGGGGAATTAGTCAGCCTGGTGAGCAGGGAGAAATGGTGAGGGAAGGGTGGCTGTGCCCAGGGTCCAGGCTCCAGAGCTTTTTGCTGCCATGCAAAGTTTCTTGGAGCATCCTCGAAACAAATTGCTGGGTCAGGTGGCTTAAGGAGAACTGGGATTTGCCCAGGATGGTGATTTTCACGAGTTCATTTTAACACCATTCACTTGACAGTGGAAGAAAAACCAGAAGCAGATCTAGGACAGTGCACTGGGTGTTTGGGGAATTAAAACCATCCCCGTGCGTGGGGTGCTGTGAAAGACCCACGCTGGGTCTGGGGACCAGCAGATGAGGGTGGGATGTGCTGGCTGAGAGGGGATGCTGCAAATACCCTTGCACTGGCTGAACACCAGTTTGGGGCACAGCATCCCAGCTCCTGTGATCAAAAATCAACCCTCCCGGGGTCAGGGGGCTGGAAATGTTTCTGTTTTCTAGCCCTGAGACATTTCCTTTGGCTCAAGAGCCCACTGTTGCCACAGTCCCTCCTAGTCTAGGACATGAATTTTGTGCTCTAAATGCTTCTGGAGTTGACATTTAACAGCTAATAGCCATTAAAAAATCAGAAGCTGAAGTGGATTTCAGTGTGATGTGGTAATTTGAATAAATTGCCCCTTGTCTGTGTGCTGTGAGGGTAGAAACAGAACACCAGCATCATTCTGCTTGGGGGTTTGGATGTGTTTATTGCTCATACAACTGGAAATTGTTGTTTCTGACTTACAAAAGATGGTTTCTGCCATTGCCCTGACTCCAGAGATACCAAATTATTCCTCCTTAGCCTGGAAATGGTGAAGCTGCAGGATATTACAGGGTGGGAACAGAATGTAAAGTGCCTCAAGATGTGAGGGGAGCTCTCGGGGGTATAAACTTCTGAAAGTCTTCTCCTGCACTCTGCTTTT
Source organism: Ceyx cyanopectus (assembly GCA_013401355.1). NCBI lineage: Eukaryota > Metazoa > Chordata > Aves > Coraciiformes > Alcedinidae > Ceyx > Ceyx cyanopectus. Next base: position 16,183 of record VYZU01087424.1, on the reverse strand, counting down.
CTGGACTGGTTTGGTTAGTGGGTTTAAAAAGAAAGAAATAAAAAAAAGCAAATAGTGTGGAAATCCCTGGGATTTTGTTCCTTGGAGCAGCTTGATCGGGTTGTGTAGGAATGCGTTACTGAAAACACGAGCAGATGAAAACTGCTGCCCCTCAGAGCTGGTTTGCAGGTTTTCCTCTCCTCTCCAGCCATTCCCACCTCAGAGCACCCGAGTCCCGTGGTGATCCTTTCTGCAGCACAGTTGAGGTCTCTGTGCAGCTGCCAGGCACACGATGCAGTTTCCCTGCCCAGCAGCAGGTAGGATTCAGGCTGGATTCATCCCAGCCTTCTCCGGGCACCTCTGAGCGCGCTGCGTCGGGGCCGTGGTTGTTTACAAAAAACCCCAAATAATATTTTTTTTTTCTCTGCTTTAAACCAAGTTCAACATCTCCATTTCCCTGTGATGTGCTTGTTGTCTTCCTCTGAGGTTTCAGCGGGTTCCACACGGTGTCTGTTATCATTCCCCTCCACTCAGCTCTGCTGCTGATGAGCTGCAACACGGCAGCTCCTGGGAGAACCTGGAGAGGTTTTTCTGCTTCTAAGCTCAGAGATAAGCTCAGTTTGGTGTCTCCCACCCCATGTCTAGGGCAATGCCAGATGAAGAGCTGAGTGGGCCACCTTCTCTTGCTGAATATCCTGAATATCATCATTCCACTGCCTTCTGAATGAGGGTGGAGCTCTAATTGCAAGAGGCCCAAATTCATAGAATGGCCAGGGCTGGGAGGGACCCCCAAAGGTCACCTAGTCCAGCTCCCCTGCAGTAAGCAGGGATAAAATGAATTCTTTGGCACCACTTCTAGTTTTGCTCGACCTGGCTCTGTCCCTGTGTGGGCTGCCCTGGGTGCCCCTGCTCTGGCAGGGGTTGGGCTCCATCTCCAGAGGTCCCTTCCAGCCCCCACCATCCTGTGATTGACTGGCAGATTCTGGAGGATAAGGTGGAGTTATTTTAGCTTGCGTGATGACTTGAGAAAAGCCTCCACCAAGCTGGAGATATGATTATCAATCCTGTTGGCTAAACAAATGTGAAAATGTTGGCAGCTGAGTCATTCCAAAGCTGTTCACTGGAGCATCCCTGTCTGTCTGATGTAGCCACGTGTATCCTGTCTTTAGCAACTTCAATCCTTAGTGTCTGCTGGAAAAAAAAACACATTTTCAATGCTAGCAAACACCCTCTTTCAGTTCAAACCATCACCCCTTGTCCTGTCCTAACAGGCCCTGCTCAAAACTCATCCCCATCTTTCTGCCAGGCCCCCAGAAGGTCTCCCTTGCTGATCAGTTTTCCTTCCCAGTGGATTTAGTTCCAGCGGTCCATGCTGGGGACAGCCCTGTCTCAGGTATCATGTTTGGGAACATTCACTTGTCTGAAGCTCAGTCCCCGGTTTGGAGCTGCTCAGCAGCCCTGTGCAGGGAGAGAACAGAAGAGTTCCCATCCCTTCTGCTGAGCACAGTTCAACTGTTTTCCCATCATCAAGCTAAGCTGGAGGAGGTTCCAGCAATACTATAGAAGCTGCATTTTGAATTATTTGTTCTTTTTTTTCTCCCCTCTTTCTTCTTTTTTCATCCCCTGGTGGTTCTGCCCATACAGGTACCAGGCAAAATGTTCCCTTAAATATTTAATGTCAGCCTTGCTGTGAACTCCGAGTCTGTGCCAGACTTAACATAAAGGCTGAGCAGGAGGTTGCTGAGATGCAGCTACTCAGTCATCTGGGCTGCATCTTCATGCTTATTGTTTGCTCTGTTGGTAAAAGAGAACTTTAATTTTCCAGCACTATCAAATCTTCGAAGAGGACTCAATCCTAAAAAAAAACAAACAACCCAACACAAACCAACAAATAAAACGCAATAAACTTGAGGAATGTAAATAGATACATGGAGCAGTGGAGGAGTGGGGTATCTAGTATTCTCTCAGACGTTTATAGCTGCTGTGTGAAGAAGCAGGGTATTAATTTTCCTCCCCTCACATACAATTTCTTAATTACTGGAGTGGAGAAGGTAGGGGCTGAGTCTGCGGTTATGGACTCGCTAAATTAGCAGCCAGTACAAATATTAAAGAAGGCACCATCTGCCACATCAACCATTTGCCACCTGTTCCCTTGCTCTCAGAGTTATCTAATGGCTCTCACTGAAGGTTTTTCTCCTGCCACACAACAGCTGGGAAGTGACTAAGTATTTTTCCTATCAGTACCTTAACGGCCGAGCGACACTGGGTGTTGAAAGCAGCTCCTGGTGCCAGAGCCTCCCGACGTGCTGCTCCACGTGGCTGTCAGCTTGCTTGGTGAGCAAACCCTGCTGATGCCAACCAACGCCTGCCTGACAGCACTCCCTGATTTTTTTTATGGCCTTCTTTTGTTTTGGGAAGAGGTTTGTTCTGCTCAGCTGGTGGTCCAGAGAGCTGCGGGGCTCAGGAAATGTGTCCGGCCCCTGTGGAAACTAAAACCACTTTCCTTTCTGTTCTTAACAGGATTAATTAAAGACCATAACACAGAGAGTAAATTCCTGGAGAGCTTGTGCAGTTCTGGCCATTCAGATCGGTGCTGTGGGTCTGGGTGTGCTCCACAGAGCTCTGCTCCTCCAGGTTCTCGTTCCCATCACAGAAACCCAGAGTGGTGGGAGGTGGAGATGCTCTGGTGCCACCCCCCTGCTCCATCCATCAGGGGCACCCAGAGCAGGGTCCATCAGTGCAGTGTCCAGGGGGGGTTGGAATCTCTCCAGAGAAGGAGACTCCACAACCTCTCTGGGCAGCCTGGCACAGGCTCCCACACCCTCACAACAAACAACTTGCTCCTCCTGGGTGCCAGTTGGTGCCCAGTGCCCCTTGGCCTGTCCCTGGCACCACTGCCCATCCTCTTGCCCCCCAGGGCCCTTTCTCTCTTGCTCAGCATTGCTCAGCTCCCCTCTCAGGCTGCTCTGCTCCAGCTGAACAGCCCCAGGGCTCTCAGCCTGGACACAGAGATGTTCCAGGCCCCATCATGAAGACAATTCCCCGAGAGTTCATTTTCCTTGTGTATATTTCTTTTTGAGATAGTCTAACTATGCTGCATACTGGAGTTCCTAGATGTTAGATGAGCAAGAAAGAACAGTTTTGGACAATCAAATGAGCAATTCCAAATATTCCAACCAGAAACGTGATGTTTGTCTACTTGGGAAGGTTTTTCCTTCCCCTTCCTGGGTGTCCTATACGTCTGGCAGTAGAATAAGCTTGACTTTGAATACTGAGTAGTTCTAACAAGCTTGTTGTAAATGATCTGCCCAGCTTTAATGCTGTGTAACGAAGCAAGCAAATGAATGTTTATAGTTATTAAAGTGATAACTTCCTACTCCAGCTAATATTCAGCATAAAATTACTTTTCTGTTTCATATCTGTGTTGGCACGTGCAAGGGAAGGCATCAGTGTACAGTGGGTTTCTGAGCTCAAATAATGCCCGAGATCACATTTAAATGAGCACCAATTTTCTCCTCCCATTGGGCAGTAAATCTCTGCTGGAAATGGCAAGTGCTCAGCTACCCAATTAAGATTCTCTAAGAAGTGGGATGATGGTTCCTCAGGCAATTCTTATTGTCTGGGTGAAAATTCAGCCATTTCCTTGCCTTACCAAAGCAAACATATTGCGTGGGGAGGATGGGCAGGGTGAAGCCAGGCAGAACTTTTTGGTACTGCCAAGTTTTTCCACACCATCCCTCAATGAAGTGTTTATTAATGCAGAGATGTGGGTGGACTAAACTGGTTTAATTGGTCGAGATGCTGTCAGTCTGTTGGGATGGTGATTTTTGAGGCATTGTGATGTCTGTCTGAGCTTATCTATCTACATGTAAATATAGATAAAATGTAAAGACTTTTCCTGGAATATCAGTGGTAGGACTGACTGGAAGTAGAAGCCAAAGATCTCTGGCCAGATAAAAATACCCTTTCAGAGGGAACGTGCTGCTGTGGCACTTCATCTTCTCTCTTGCAAGAATCCTCCGGGCAAGCTGGTATCAGTTACAAATTAGTCCTGCCTCATTTAGGGCATGTTTGTGTAAACAGCTATTTTCTCCAGGGTGAGCCAGAAGCTGCTTCAGAGTCTGGGCTGAGCTACCAAGAGATCGACAACAGCAAAATCTTCATTAAATATTTCACGTAGAGGTTTAGGGAAGGCAAACAAGCCCAAATCCTTTCATTCATGCCCAAGTGTTTGCTTGGGAAATGTCATGAAAGTCAGACTTAATTTACTATATGTTTAGCTGCTTGTTAAAACAAGGAGTAGTTTGGTTTTTTGTCGTTGTTGGGCGAGTTTTGTTGGTTTGTTTGTTGCTTTTCTTTTGCTCTAAGAGTGAAAAAGAAAAAAACAAGTGCACTGTCGAGGGAACTTTGTCTGATTTGGCCACGTTTTGCCCTTGCCCTGCAGTGTGAGCTGTGGGGGGACACTGTGCTGCCAGCCCCCCACCCATGGCACTGGGGGGCTCTCCATGGACCACACAGGCTGAATTCCTCCTGTCCGTGGCATTTTTACTTCTTTATTTTTAATGGCAGACTCCAATTTAGTTGGGTTTTCTGTAGCTTAAAGCAGAGTCTCAGCTAAACTCGGGGGAGTATAAGTGGAGTAAAAAAAACTTAGAAGAAAAACCCCAAATTGACTGAAATGAAGAAATGGGTCTTGCTAGGGCAATGTGAGAGTCTAAAGAAGTTTAATGACTTAATATTTTAATCGATTTAATTTAAGAAAGTTTAAAGCAGTTCAATGACTATTAGATTCCCCCTCTCCAGCAGAAGGTGAAGGAATGAGAATTCCTTTTGAGATCAGGAGTTTTCATTTGGAGCAGATGGAAGATGTTTCCTTTGGAACCTGCTGCTGTCCTTACCTTGCAATTAACCCACTCAACATTCCTAGTACAGTTGAGCTGTAATGTTGCCACAATATTCTAAATATTTTAAGGTGTCGTGAGGCAAACCCATATCTTTTGGGGTTTTTTTTTCTTTTTTAAATGGGTTATTGGTTGCCACCAGAAACACTGCAGAGATTTTGAGTGGTCCAGAAGAGCAGATTTCACTCAGGTCCATGGGAAGAAGCAGCAGGAGCAATGTTATTTTCTATGCTTTTTATTTTGCACATCATTCCTCTTCATACCACTTGCAGCCAACTTTATTTTCCGGGTTGTTTCAGGGGGCTTATTTTGTGACAGTAAAAGGAAGCTGTAGTGGGAGTTCCAACCAGCAGATTCTCAATGTTTTTGCCCAGAGATTGTGGTGCTGAGTCGGGTCTGTGTGTAGCTTAAACTGGGTGCAGAACCAGTGTCTGGGGGATGTGGTTGTGGTGGGTTGAGCTCCTCCTGCAGAATCCTGTACCCTCAGATAGAAGATAGAAAATTCTCTTAGATAAGGGAATTATTCCATGGGGTTTTTAGAAGGAGAACAGGTTGATAATTTTCCTCCCAAGCAGTTTGGCTCGTGGAGGTGTGAACAGGGAAGACCTCGTGGCACAAAATCTTCCTTTGGATAATCAGAGAGTGCCGTGGCCTTTCATCTCAGAAACCCAAAATAAACCAGAAATACCTGCTTGGGAGATTATTTTAAGGAAACCCAACTGCAGATCTACATTCCAGGGAACAGCAGCAGTGTGATGATCTCACCCACGAGCAGATGGGGGATCTGCAAGGCTGAAACCTCAAGGTGGATCCCTGCCAGCCCTTCTGCTGGTGGCTTTGGTCCTCCAGGGATGGGTGGGTTCAACCTCTTAGCTGGTGGGAGACCATCTTAAAAATCCCATGGAAATTGCTCTAACTTGTTACAGTGGATCTTTTTTTTTTTCTCTCTTTTTTTTTTTTTTTTCTGGTTGACTTCACATGTTTCTCAATCAGCCCCTGCTATATAACTGTAAATAAATTTAACAAAGTCAAATGAATCCGAGTTCCTCGGCCAGAATATAAATGAGGAAAATTAATTACATTCTACAATTTAAAGTGTGCAGTAGCTGCTTCCCTCGAGTCACTAAATGGGATTTCATTGATTTCAGTGCAAATTTGGTCCCGTTTAAGGCAGGCAGAGCACAGAGCTGGTGTTCCTGCAGTCAAGGTCTGGTGAGGAAGGGGTTTGGATACAAGAGGTTCTCTGAACAGCCTCTGGGGTGGAGGAGGCTCTGTCTGCACTAGACTGAACTTGCAGCAGTGATGGAAGGTCCTGTAGCTGATGGTGTTCCACAGGGTCAGGGATGAGTCCAGACTTGCTCAACATCTTCACCCTGGAAGGAGTGATGGAGTTGGGCCCTCAGCAGGTTTGCTGGTGGTAAGAAGCTGGGTGGCTGCTCCACCAGAGCTGTGCTGCTGTTCAGTGAGACCCAGGCAGGCTGGAGACTTGGGCAGAGAGGAGCCTCATGAGGTTCAACCAGGGCAAGTGTGGGTTCTTGCACCTGGGGAGGTGGTTCTTGCATCACTACCTGTTGGAAAGCAGCTCCATGGAGAAGAAGCTGGGAGTGCTGGTGGACAACAAGCTCCCCATGAGCCAGCAATGGGCCACTGTGGCCAAAATGGTCAATGGACTCCTGGGGTGTGTTAAGAAAAGTGTGGGCAGCACATCAAGGGAGGTTCTCATCCCTCTGTATAGTGAGACCACCTCTGGAGTGCTGGGTCCAGTTCTGGGCTCCCCAGTTCAAGAGAGACCAGGAGCTACTGGAGAGAGCCCAGCAGAGGCTGGGGAGATGCTGAGGGGCTGGAGCATCTCTGTGCCAGGCCAGGCTGGGAGCCCTGGGGCTGTTGAGCTGGAGCAGAGCAGCCTGAGAGGGGAGCTGAGCAATGCTGAGCAAGAGAGAAAGGGCCCTGGGGGGCAAGAGGATGGGGCCAAACTCTGGGCAGTGGTGCCAGGGCCAGGCCAAGGGGCACTGGGCACCAACTGGCACCCAGGAGGAGAAAGTTGTTTGGTGTGAGGGTGTGGGAGCCTGTCCCAGGCTTCCCAGAGAGGTTGTGGAGTCTCCTTCTCTGGAGAGCTCCTGTGAAGGCAGGTGATGTTGGTCAGCAGAAGCTGCAGGGATGAGAAGTGTTGAGCCAGATGTTTGCCAGAGGAGCTGTGCTGTGTGGTTTGGGCTGGCAGCAAACAGCCCAGAGCAGAGAGTCCATCTGTCTTGGGTTTGTTTTGCAGAACAGATAAAGGAGCAAAGTCTGACCAGCCCCCCATGGTTCCAGGAAAGGAAAAGTCTCCTGCTGAGCCCTGTTTTGTGTCGACTACCCACTGTGATTTCAAGAAACAGTCTTTTTTTTGTGGAGTTTTGTTGTTTTTTGTTTGTTGGGTTGGGTTTTTTTTCTTCATTAAATCTCAGCTCAGACGCTTCATAGAAATTGCCCAAGAATTGAAAAAAAAAAAAAAAAAGAATCACTTTTCTGGTTTCTACTTCACTGGTTTCAAAATTCCAAACCTAATTTATAACTCAAATCCTCCTAGAAATAAGTATTTGGAGATTTTACTCTAAAATACAAAGGATTAGCTCATGCAGAAATAATTACTCTGATGCGACGGAGAGAAAGTGGAAGTTCCAAAGGTTTGATGCTGCATAATTTAGTGTATTCTCTCAGAATTACATCCCGTTCAAGGACAAGAGGGAAATTTTATGCTGGAGTTAGTTTTCACGAGGCTGGAAATCAATCATACGAGTTCTGCAGGTGGGACCATGTTAAGGTGGTCACCACTGTCCCCTTCTCACCCCCAGTGCTGCTCCTCGGAGCATCCATCTCGTTTCTGTTTTACTGGAGAGGAAAATCACAGTGCTGTGATCATGCCCTGTATAAAAGGGAATTAGGAGGAAGTGATCTTCAAAAGGAGAACGCAGAAAAAACTTGAATTATTGATCCAGTAACACCAACATTAATAGAATCAGAGTAATCTCTTCGGTTGGAACAGACGTGGCTGGTTGTCACAGGCTTTGCTAATCCATCCATCTGCTCCAGAAACCCAAGAAATACCCAGATTTGGGAAATGGGCAGAAAGTTGTTGAGCTCCTGCCAAAGATGAGGGCAAAATAATTCGGTGAGAATTCCCACGGGAGGGATTTCCACAGGTGGACCCTGGAGAAGGAATCAAATGAGCAGATAGATGGTGGCCTTGGGGTTGTAGAGTTGTTCTGGTTGGAAGGGACCTTGGAGATCACCAAGAACAACTCTTAACCCAGCAGTGCCAGGGCACCACTGCCCCATGGCCCTCAGCACCACAGCTCCAGGGGGGGCTTGGAAACCCCTCCAGGGGCCACAGGGACTCCACCCCTGCCCTGGGCAGCCTGGAACAGCCCTGGAGGGGAAGAAATTGTTCCTCAGCTCCAACCTCAACCTCCCCTGGGGCAACGAGGCCATTTCTTCTTGTCCCAAAACAGCCTTCCCAGGGCAAGGGTGGAATCCCTATGATCCCTGAAGGGGTTTCCAAGCCATTGAGCTGTGGCACTGCTGCGGGCACAGTTGGAATTTGTGATCTTCAAGGTCCCTTCCAAAGCTGGGGCTGGAGATAGTCCGTGGGCCCAGAGCAGCCACATCCCACGGTGCTGCCACTTACTGATGCTCATTCCTGGGTCCCAGAAGCCACTTCAGGAGTGACAGTATGTCCGGTGTCAGCTCTGATAGATGGCATTGTGTCAGATGGCAGCAGTATTTTAAGGGGGAAAAGGGTAAAACAGTGATTTATTTTTTCCTAAGCTGGATTCCGGCTCAGGCTTCTCTTCACACGTCGCTTCTTTCCACGGTGAATCTGGGGGCTGTTTTAATTCCCTGGGCTTTTCCAGGCACCCACACTGAGCCCCCTGGCTCCGTTGGCATTTAGTGACCAGCGGGGCTGATGGTTCCACGTGGTGCAAATCTGGCGCCGGAGTTTGTTCCGCCTGGAAGAGCTGCTCTGTTTGCTGGAGCTGTGCTGGGAGAATGGCAGCTTTGGATTATCATTTCTTTCCTTTTTTCCCCGAATTAGCATGTTGTTTGCTTTCCAGAGGATCATGCTCACCGGGCTGCTGGGCTTTAGAAGGCTGTCAGGGGTTTTGGGAAGGATGAAGATGGTTGTCCTTGGACTCCTCGCTGCAGGAGGACATGGGACTGTTGTGCATGTTCCTTCTGCAGATGGCTGCTGCTGGCCACGTGTCCTCAGCACAGGCAGCTGCTGGAGCAGGGCCAGGGGAGCCCCAGCAATGCTGGGAGGGCTGGAACTCGCTGCTGGGATAGACTGGGAGAGCTGGGGGGGTTCAGCCTGCAGAGGAGAAGCTCCAGGGAGACCTTCTGGGGGCCTTGCAGGACTTGAAGGGTCCTGTCAGAAAGATGGGGACAGAGTTTTGAGCAGGGTCTTTTGGGGCAGGACAAGGGGGGATGGTTTGAACTGGAAGAGGGAGATTGAGACTGGAGAGAAGGAGGAATTTGGGATGCTGAGGGTGTCAGAGGCTGTGCCAGGCTGCCCAGAGAGGTGGTGGTTGCCCCATCCCTGGCACCATCCCAGGGGAGCTTGGGCGGGCTCTGAGCACCCTGCTCTGGGTACAGATGGCCCTGCTCCCTAGGGGGGTTGCACCAGATGAGCTTTGAAGGTCCCTTCCCACCCACACCAGCCTGTGATTAATATGGAAGAATGACTAAGTTAGATTGTTGGAGGGGTTGAAGGACTTTATTGGTAAGCACGGTGTCCTTGGTGGTAGGAGGAGGTGGAAGCTCCCAGGAAAGCAGAGAGCTGCAGCTCCAGCCACACGTGTTGTACAGTGTGTGATTACTGAGATGGATTCAGGAAGTTAATTAATGAAAGCAAAGGCAGGGAATCTAATTTCCCAGATGATTAATACAGCTGTTAGGAAGGCACTGTGAGTAGTATTGAAAATCTCTTACTAAACAGACCAAGATCTTTCCTGGGCTTGAAATCTTGGGGGTGTCCCCTAATACTGCAGGAAACCTTGCAATGTTTGACATGGGGAGTTCTATTTTTGTGGCTTTGTGTGGGGAAAATCAGCATTTGATGAACCTGGGTATCTTCTGGGTCGTCTTTAAAAAATAAGAAGGGCGAGAAAAATAAAAACTTTGGGAGCAGGATTTGTATTTTCAGTGGAATCTGATCCCAAGCAAAGCATCCTGAGCACTTGGTCAGCAGCAGCCCAGGCAGCCGAGCAGTTGCACAGCAACACCAGCTCAGGCTCTGGGGATTCGCATCATTTGCTTGCCTGATTATGGGGCTTAAAATGCTGTTTAATAGTTTTGCTATTTCCTTTATTAAATATGTCATTTTTTTAATACCTTTATTGTGATTTCTGGCTTTTTACGGCTATTGTGCTGAGAAATCTCATTAAAAGTTGGGAAATGGGTTTTTGTTAACAGAGCTCTCCGTTACATTTGGAGTTATTTTCTTTCTCCCACTTAAATGCCAGAGAGGGGGGGTGTCTGTGGGGCACAGAGGGGATTCACTCCTGCCTGAGATCACCAGGGGCTAAAGGCAGGGAAAGAGGAGAGGTGGAGTGTGGGGGGCCTGGGTGAGATGTGCCTTGGGATGGGTATATGGACTTGAAGAATCAATTTTCCCCTCAAAAAGGGAAGAAATCAGGATGCTAAAACCCACCTAAAAAGAATTCCTCTGAGAAATCTTTTCCATGGAGAAGCTTCAGCTTTCCCAAAGGTGACAACAAAGCAAAGGGTGGTGGAGCTGCCTGCAGCTGACACTTGTTGAATGGCCAGAGCAGAGTGGGGAGGTTTGCACAGGCACCTTTTATGGGTATAAACCCACCTGGTTTTATAAACCCACCTGCTTTTTGTTGAACCAGCTGGTTGGTGGTGTGGGAATGTTGGCTGCAGGTGCTTTGGCTGCTCCCCTCATCCTCCTTCCTTGCTTGAGATGGGGTGGTGGTGGAGGGTGGTTGCTTGTAAATGAGTTTTTAACTCATGTTATTTACAAGAAGCAATAATCCTGTCCTTAGAAGATTCTGGATGTGCTGCTTCAGCTGTTGACTCTGAAGGGGTTTTGACTTCACTTTGCTTTCGAAGCCATTTTGATTTGACTCGTTCCTCTGCCCCCCTGTTGGAAATCACAAGAGGGTGGAGAGAAAACTCTTACCCTGGCTTGGCTTGTTGGCACCCAGTGCTTGACTCTGAGGTCACCCCTCGAGGCTCGGGGTGTGGGGGAATCCAAGCAGGAGAACACTGAAAATGGGTGATGCCTCATCACCAAAGTGAAGTGATGGGATGAAGTGAAGTGGCTGATTTTGCTGCCTCTCAAACTGTTGTTGGGTTTTTTTTTTTTAGTGTGTGTCTGCAATACGTGCTTGATATCAACGCAGATCATTGTGAGGGAGAAATTTTCCTGGATGAGCTTTAGGAGAAAGCGAAGTAATTTCGAACGCGCCGAGCCCGGCACTGACTGTAATCTAATATTTGTAGCTGTGTTGTCTGTGTGATTTGTATCTCGTCAATATCCGCTCGCAGGAAATGAGATGAAATTGTTGTTTGGGGTTTGTTTTTTTTATTCTCCTCATTCCTAAAATCCATTGTCCTGTTAACATAAGAGGGGAGGGAAAGGATGTGTTGCAGAGTGGTACCATCATCTGCAGGCATGTGGCATGGCTTGGCTGCTTTTCTGATCAGGGGGACCCAGAGGCACCTCCATCCTCTCGGACACCAAGACAACACCTCTATCCTCTCGGGGAGACCCAGAGAGGCACCTCCATCCTCTTGGAGACCAAGACAACACCTCTATCCTCTCAGGGAGACCCAGAGAGGCACCTCCATCCTCTTGGAGACCAAGGCAACACCTCCATCCTCTCGGGGAGACCCAGAGAGGCACCTCCATCCTCTCAGGGAGACCCAGAGAGGCACCTCCATCCTCTCAGGGAGACCCAGAGAGGCACCTCCATCCTCTCAGGGAGACCCAGAGAGGCACCTCCATCCTCTCAGGGAGACCCAGAGAGGCACCTCCATCCTCTCAGGGAGACCCAGAGAGGCACCTCCATCCTCTCAGGGAGACCCAGAGAGGCACCTCCATCCTCTCAGGGAGACCCAGAGAGGCACCTCCATCCTCTCAGGGAGACCCAGAGAGGCACCTCCATCCTCTCAGGGAGACCCAGAGAGGCACCTCCATCCTCTCAGGGAGACCCAGAGAGGCACCTCCATCCTCTCAGGGAGACCCAGAGAGGCACCTCCATCCTCTCGGGGAGACCAAGGCAACACCTCCATTCTCTCGGGGAGACCAAGACAACACCTCCATCCTCTCGGGGAGACCCAGAGAGGCACCTCCATCCTCTGAAAAGGTCAAGGGATGGAGGATGTGGTGACATCCCTGTGGTCATGGCCTTTTGCCATGGCAGGTCTGAGGGACCTCGGAAATGGGAACACAAACCCAGGTTCTTGGGTTTCTCCTGGTCTCCTGAACCCCAACGTGGCTTCTGTGGAGTTTAAAGAGGAGGAATAAATGGTGCCAGACCCGTGCTCATCAACACCCGAGGTCTAAGAGCATCCTGAGGTTGGAAGACTTCACCTGGGAGCCTCCCGTGCTGGAAGGGCTGTTGGTCAGGCTGGGGTGGGTTGGTCCATGCTGGTGTTTTGTCTCCTCCAAGTAAACTCTGGCTTTGGAATGAGGACACCAAGCTTGCCAGTACTAAGCAGCAACCTGGCTTTGCTTCTCCCAGAGCTCTTTAGATGGTTTGAGACTGGAGTTTCGGAGAAGAGGGGAGCACTTAGTGATCCTGACTGGGCTGTGCAGAAGTAATTGCCGTGTTATCAGCGCTTGGCTCTGCTCCAAGCTACATCCCTCTCGATTATCCACAACGGATGGTGACACACTGCCTGCCAATTACTCCACCTGACAAATCAGTTTGGATTTTTATCTTCGGGAGGACAGGGGATTGTGCATAAAAAACACAAACCCATAAACTCCCCCATCTATTTATTTTGAAAATCTGATCCCTTGCTTATATATTGTTTTTCTATTAGGTTTTTCTCCATTTCTTTCTTGAAGAAAACAAGCACTGATTTAGATTGGATGTAACCCAGTGCTCCTGGACAATGACAGTATAGCTGGAAAATGTGAAAATGCTCCTGGGATTATCCTTCAAACAGCTGCAGAGAAGTTCTGAGCTGCTTTATAAGCTGCTGGTCAGAATTTAATTCTGATGTGTCTAGTGTAGCCTGCTGTAGATCATAGAATCATGGAATTGGAAGACACCTTTAAATCATCCAGTCCAACCATCCCCAGCTCTGCCAGGGCACCACTGCCCCATGGCCCTCAGCACCACAGCTCCACGGGGGGCTTGGAAACCCCTCCAGGGGTCACAGGGACTCCACCCCTGCGCTGGGCAGCCTGGGACAGCCCTGGAGGGGAAGAAATTGTTCCTCAGCTCCAACCTCAACCTCCCCTGGGGAAACTTGAGGTTATCTCCTCTTGTCCTGGAGCTTGTTCTTGGCAGCAGAGCCCGACCCCCCTGGCTGCATCCTCCTGCCAGGAGCTGCCAGAGCCAGAAGGTCTCCCCTGAGCCTCCTTCTCTCCAGGCTGAGCAACCCGAGATGAGTGACCCGTGCAGTTTGCAAGGTCTGATCCTGCCAGCTTTGCTCACAGGGGGTTATTTCCCATAACACCAGTGCTCAGGTGAGTCTCTTGATACAAGGGAACAGTTTCCTTTCTTCAGTTTGATATGAGGAGAGAGCAAAACGTTGAATTTTGGATGGAACTGGCAAGTCAGGCTGGAGAAGCAGATGATGAATCATAGAATCATAGAATGTTTAAGGCTGGAAGGGACCTCCAAAGGTCTAGTCCAGCCACACCATGAGGTGGTGGAGTTGTTGTGGCCTGTCCAGTGTGTGCCCCTGGGCTGTGCTGTGTGGCTGCCAGGCACTGCAGGGATGCTCTGGTGCTAATGCAGTTACTCAGCCCCAGCTATTCACTGTAGTGAGCAATAGCAAGGGAAAAACAGCAACCAGAAAATCAGTTTCACTGCCCCTTTTGGCCTTAAAATGGTGGAGTTAGTGGCAATTAAATAGTGGGGTTCTCAGACTGCCCATCAGCCTGAAGTTCCACAAGGAGCTCGTATTTGTTTCCATCTTGGTACCTGGTGAAACCCACTTTGGAGTAATTTCTCAGTTGTAATCAGCCCGAGTTCTGATCTCTGTGCTCAGCCAGAGCTGAGCATCACTGAAAACAAAGGGAGCTGGTGAGGAAAAAAATGAGAAAGAAGGTGCCAAACACATTTGTTTCCTTAGGTTCCTCCATTTCTCTTTAATGAACTATAACGCCATGCATAATTTTAAGCACATGTTTTGCATATTTTTAAAATGCATTTTTTGTTGAAGAAAACTGTGTTTTTGTTGAAGAAAACTAGTTTGTGCCTCCTGGCTCATCTGGATCTGGTGCAGTGTTCTGGTTCCTTTAAAATTTAATGCTAAACCCCCCCTGTTTCTAGCCCAGAACAACCTTTGTTTGTGGAGCTGGCAGAAAGTCAGACAAGGAACACTCCAGTAAGTTTGTGTTGCTGTGGATGGGTTTGCTTCAGGAAGGATCCCTTTTTTATCCCCTTTTTTGGCACCTCTGAAGGTGCTGTTCTGTTTATTCTCTGCTGCTGATCAGCTCCTTCAGACAGATATTTAGGAAGCAAAGTCAGAGGAGAGCAGCCACTGCCTATTAACCAGGAGCCAGCCTGTTTCCATAGGCATTGCAGATTCATCCATCTGCTCCAAAAAACCCAGGGAATTCCCAAATATGGGAAACGGGCAGAAGCATGTTGAGCTCCTGCCAAAGATGAGGGCAAAATAATTCAGTGAGAATTCCCACAGATGGACTCTGGAGAAGGAATCAAACGGATGGATGGTGCCTTTGGAATCAAATTATTTAAGATGGAAAAGGGCAGATATTAGGAAAAAGTTATTTAATTTGAGGGTGCTGATCCTTGGAATGGGCTGCCCAGGGAGGTGGTGGAGGCTCCATCCCTGGAAACATTCCAGCTGGGGCTTGAGGAGGCTCTGAGCACCATGAGCTAGTTAGAGATGTCCCTTCACTCATCAGGGGGTTGCACTGGATGAGCTTTGGGGGTCCCTTCCCACCCAAACCATCCTATGGTTCTATTCTGGTTGGCAGAGCCCTTTCAGCTCATGGAGTCCAGCCATCCCCAGCAGTGCCAGGGCACCACTGCCCCATGGCCCTCAGCACCACAGCTCCATGGGGGGCTTGGAAACCCCTCCAGGGGTCACGTGGACTCCGTCCCTGCCCCGGGCAGAGCCCCCCCAAGTGCTGACTCTGACTCTTGTAGGTGAGCAGCCACATCCCATGGTGAGAGGGGATGGGAAACAGCCACCAGATCCAGACCCATGCCCATGGAATGCTCTGGTGACACTGCTGTGGGACCTTCTGGGTGTTCCCTGAGTGCTCATCCCAGGTGCCAGGGAGGGTCACAAACCCTGGAATGGACTGGGCAGGGTGCTGGTGTGTGTTGGGTTTGATTTTCCATATAAGCAGTGAATCCGTTGGGATTTGTCAGATGTTTCTACAGAGGGTCGTGGCTGCTAGAAGCACAGAAACTTGTCACCAGCCTTATTATGAGTCAGTGTTTTTCCTCTTGTTGAAAATATTCCCTTCCCAAAAAGAAAAGAGCTGGAGGAGAAGGAAGATCAAAGGATGTGTTTCTTTGCTTAGTGTGTGTGAGTCCTCGGGCCTTATCCCAGGCAGTGGAGTTGTGTCGGAGGGAGGTTGTGTCAGGAGGAGCTTTCCCACAAGTGGAATGCAATCTGAAATAGATAAATCCTCCCAGGATGTTAGGACAGGACCAAGTTTTTCTGCGAAATTTAAATTAGGATGGAGGAGGATGTGAGGAGCTGGGGAGCTGAGCATCATTTTAACCCGGGGGTGCTGGTTCTGTTTGCCAAGGATCTGCTGCTTTTTGCTGTGCTGAAGAACTTGGTCTTAGTAGATTTACAGAGAGCAACTGCTATGAGATTATTTTCTGTTCTTAGGAAGCCTGGAGGAATCCCTCAGGGATCCTGAAAGGTCACCATCAAGGGTTCTACTCTGCAGTTGCTCACAGGGGGATTTCTGAGACCTGCCAGACCCCCAAACCAGTTATTTTGAAAATCCAAAGAGGGGAAATCTCACTGCCCTCCCCAGTGGGGTGCAGGGAGGGATGGTACCTTGTGCTCCAGCTGCTGCCTGGTCACTAGAGGAGCTGGAGGGCTTGGAAGGTGCCTGAGGTGAAACGTTGCCT
>VYZU01087406.1:0-10240 GCA_013401355.1 Ceyx cyanopectus | reverse complement strand
TATCTGGAGCGATTTTCTGTCTATAGGCAGTGGCATGATTAACAGGCACACTCTGGTTACCTATATTAGGTACATACATCTGTTGTGGGTGGGTTTTTTTCACTCTCACTTCAGGCAGCTCATTCAGAGCTGGAGAAATAGCTGGATGCCTCTGGAAGCACAGATGGCCTACAGCATTGTCTGGCAAAGAGCTGAGGGGTCAGTTTTCAGCCCTTCGTGAGGGTTTGTTCCTGCAAACTGGGCATTGTCTGTCAGCTACTCCCCTTCTGGGTGCCTTGGAGGACAGTCCCTGCTCATCTAGGACAGGCCAGCAGCAGCTGTCCCCATGCTGCCTCTTTGCTGTGTCCTCCTCTTCCACAGGGCAGGTCAGGCATGATGGGATAGCAGCAGCTTGCCAGGTTCCTGCACCTCTCCAAGCCACAGAAACAGCTGATGCCCCCCACCCCCTCCTTTTCCCAGCTTTTCTAGTTCAGCTGATGTCACATGGTTGGGAATATCCCTTTGGCCAGCTTGGGTCAGCTGGAGTGTAAACATCAGCTCACCCCTGGCCACTGCTGAGTTCTACAGAGTTAAGATATATCCACACAGGGATATTCCTTCTGTCCAGGCAGGACCTGTGACTTTTGCCAGAGCTCAGCTCAGACACGTGTCAAAACTCTTCCAGGCTTTTGCACTGTACTGGTAGCTCAGTCACTGGGATCACTGGACTTCTTGGTTCACCGACCCCAGTTGGTGGCACATAGGTCTAGGCCCAGCATCCCTCCTGATGCAGCCCTGGTCATGTCCAGACACCTCACCATTGATTTCTCCAGCCCTGTGTTGTATATATGTATTTATTTAACAGTTTGTTGGCCCAGCCATTAAAAGCAGAAGCTGCAGATTCTCCAATTGATTGAACTGCCCAGTGAACTTTGGTTAAGTGCTGCCCTCTGAGTCATCACCAGGGTCAATTTACATTGATATTCACGCTGATGAATAGGGCTCTGCCTCTAATCTAATGAAAACTTAATCAGCAAATTAAAACCCAGCTTGTTGAGGCTGTTGAGCACAGGTGAGTTATGGAAGGAAGCCTTCCCACACCATCACAACCTGCTTTGTTGTCCCTCTCCCTTGGCAGTGCCCAGTGACAGGACAAGGGACAACGGGCACGAACTGACATCCAGGGGGTTCCATCTGAACAGGAGGAGAAACTTCTGTGATTCTGGCTGTGCAACTCACTTGCCTGTTCCAGAGCTGCTCAGTTGCTTTACGTGGATGAAGTTGGTGTTTTGATGGCACCATTCCCTGTCCTAAAGGCTTATTTGCTTGAATGTCCCATTACCTGCAAATTGGATAGGTCTGATCAATACTTGTGGTTCCAGGAACGTCTGGCTGGTGCAGAAATGCCTGGAGGGGACAGCAGGTCCCAAAAGCAGGAGGTGGTTTGAAGGATGATTGGACAGGGAGCTTCAATGTGCAGCGTGTTGTTATTAGACCAGAGAGTCCCTCCCGTGTGCAGAGCTGGATCACAACCCAGCCAGGCTTAGATCTTAAAAGGCCTCTTCCAACCCAAACAATTCCATGATTCTGTATTCTAACAGCAGGTTTTGCCAGTAAGAGGTGATATCCATCCATCCATCCATCCATCCATCCATCCATCCATCCATCCATCCATCCATCCATTATTAAACTTGAGCCTCCCTGCTGTCCAAAGAGCTGAGGAGAAGTTTTTTATCACTGCTGGGAAATGGTTTAGAGGGTGATTCACAGAGCAGGGCACTTCTGACATCATCACCTCCCACCTTCAACTGTTGGTCCACCTTGCTCTAACCTTTGTGGTCCTCTGCTAAACTTCTCAGGAAGGGTCACTGCCCAGAGAGAGGTGCTGAAGATCTGTGCAGTGAAAGAGGAAAGGTCTTCCTGAAAGTCACTGGGAGCACGTGAAGGTGATCTCTGATGAAGTGTCTGGAAAGAACATTTGTTTCAATGTGGTCACTAAGAACAGGAGAGGAAGATGGATGGAGTTACCTAGGAAATGTCAAGTCATGGTGGATTATCATACAACTCATTCAGTACCCACAGCTCACCCCTGGGCAGCAAGGTTGGGGACTGAAGTTCTGCACTGGGATTTGGGATCATTGCTCTTAAAAGGAGGAAAATGCACAGACCTGAAAGTGTATCAGAGCCTGTCAGCTGAAATTGGAGTAGAGGGACCCTTTTGGTACTGGGGACAGCATCCAAGAAGGTTGAGTTGCCCATAGAATCATAGAATGCTTTGGGTTGGAAGGGGCCTTTCAAGCTCATCCAGTCCAAACCCCCTGCAGGGAGCAGGGACATCTGCAGCTAGAGCAGGGTGCTCAGAGTCTCAGCCAGCCTCAGGGATGGGGCAGCCACCACCTCGCTGGGCAACCAAGGCCAGGGTCTCACCTCAGCATCAAAAATGTCTTCCTTCTCTCCTGTCTGAATCAAAACCATCACCCCTTGTCCTGTCACAACAGGCCCTGCTAAAAAGTCCCTCCCCATCTTTCTGGCAGGTCCCTTGAAGGACTGAAAGGCCACTAGAAGGTCTCCCTGGAGCCTTCTCCAGGCTGAACACCCCCAGCTCTCCCAGTCTATCCCAGTAGAGGGTTCCAGCCCTCCCAGCATTGCTGGGGCTCCTCTGGCCCTGCTCCAACATGATGAGACAGTGAGGTTGTGTCTGAACAGAAATCCCTGTCTGCACACGGGGTGGTGGGAGGGTGTCCGTGCCTCGCTCGCTAGAAGTGACTTTGTACATGGTGAGGAGTCTCTCCTGTACCCCATGCAAAGNAAAAAAAAAAAAAAAGAATAATAAAAAAAAAGTTAAGAATTAACTGGCTTCAGAGGTGGTGAGAAATCTAATTCTTGCCTGTGATTGAGTTTGGAAGCAGAGCCAGAGAACCTCCAGACCGAAGCTGTACAGGTCTGGAGGCTGAAAACATCAACCCCAGCACACCAGGAGAGTGTAGCATGGGGTGTCCTGCCTGTGTGGCCAGCCCTAGGAGGACCTGCCTCTCCATTGGACCCTACAGGGAAGTTCTGGAAGAGAATTGGAAGAATTCCAAGGTTAAGTCTCCTGAATGTCCCAGCAGCTTCTGCCCTGGTTGCAGATGTCTCACTGTCTTCAGTAACGACCTCATATGAATTGCCTGGTGCTCAAGACAGGGATTTGCCTGAATTGCATGCCACAGTCAAACACTTTTCTTCCAAAATTCCCCTTTAATTGTTGCAGATGCAATTTATGGTTGAAATATGGAGGTCAGTGTTGCATCTCGTGAGGGCAGAAGGAGGCAGAGAAGGACCAGCTGGCCCATAACAAACAAGAGGTGCCTTTCCAAGGGTGGCTTCCATTAGCTGCATTGACTGTGTCCTCCCTGTAAGTCTTCAAGGCCAGGCTGGATGGGGCTTTGAGCTGCCTGCTCTAGTGGGAGGTGTCCCTGCCCATGGCAGGGGGTTGGAACTGGGGGATCTTTAAGGTCCCTTCCAACCCAAAACACTCTTGTGATTCTAATTGTGGTTGTTGGTTTCACTTTCTTTTCTAGCCAGCAGTGTTTGAGTGGAACTTTCTGAGCACGGTCTCCATTCTCAGTCTCTGCAGAACTTTTAATTACTCAAATTCCACCTCTGCCTTATTTTTCTTCTCCTTTTTAACAGTGTTGTGAAGATCCTGCTCGCAGCTAGCGCAGATCCAAACCTTGGAGATGATTTCAGCAGTGTGTATGAGACTGCCAAGGAAAAAGGCCTCCATTCTTTAGAAGGTAACATTGATTTGTGCAGCTGTCTGCATTTGCCTCTCACCATGGTCCCCAAATTTTGTTTCCTGGCTTTGGAATGGAAATTTGACCTCATTTGGTTTTTCAGAGCTTGCTTTAACTTTCATTAAAATGCAGAGTAACTGATGCTACGTGGGCGAGTGTACATCTGAATAGAAAACATTGTGGAGATGTTTATGGGAAGCAATCCTTGTTTATGGGAAGCAATCCTTCCCCATCCCAGAGATTTATACAGCCAGAACATAACACAGAGCTGGAGGGAGCAGTGTCATCCCATCGACCCACATGCAGCCACGGGCTGGGGAAGAAGGGTTCAAGGTGGTAAATTCCATGAGTGGCTTTTATTCTGTCCAGTCAGAGTCTCCCCCCAGAAGTAACTTGAACCCATCACCCCTCTCCTTGGCCATGTGGCATCTTTCACTAGATCTTAAATTCCCCAGACTGTTTCAACAATGAATAGTGGTTCAGTTTTCTGGGTTTTGTGATATCAATAGACTCTCAGGAGAGATGTCTGGATTCTTGGTGCCCAGATGTGCTTCAAAGAGCTCAGCAAGCTGCTGGGCCTTGTGTTCCTGGGGACTGCTGCATCCACAGTGATGGGATTTGTGTGCTCTGACGTTCTCTGTGGAAGTTCAGCCTTTTCCTATCTGCTGTAAGGAGAAAAGCCACACAGGATATCTCACAATCACAGAAACTCAGCATGATAGGGGGTTGGAAAGGACCTCTGGAGATCATCTCATCCAACCCCCTGCTCCAGCAGGGTGCCCAGAATGATGTTCAGGAGGGTTTGGAATCTCTCCAGAGAAGGAGACTCCACAGCCTCTCTGGGCAGCCTGGGACAGGCTCTGCCACTCTCACAGCAAAGAAGCTTTTCCTCCTGTTCAGATGGAACCTCCTGGGTTCCAGTTTGTGCCCATTGCCCCTTGTCCTGTCACTGGGCACCACTGACAAGAGTCTGGCCCCATCCTCTTGCCCCCCACCCTTTAGCTATTGATCAGCATTGATCAGATCCCCTCTCAGGCTGCTCTTCTCCAGGCTAAACAGTCCCAGGGCTCTCAGCCTTTCCTCAGCACAGAGATGCTCCAGTCCCCACAGCATCTTTGGAACCTGTGTTGATCTCTTTCCAGGAGTTTCTTGAATCTCCTGAACTGGAGAGACCAGAACTGGACTCAGTACTCCAGAGGTGGCCTCATTAATGCAGAATAGAGTGTGAGGAACTCTCCCTGACCCCAAGTTGCTGGCCACACTTCTTCATGCACCCCAGGATACCATTGGACTTCTTGGCCATGAGGGCCCATTGCTGGCTCATGGTGAACTTCTTGTTCCTAGCACTCCCTTGTCCTTCTCTGTGCTGCTGCTTCCCACTGTGTCACCCCTCCCCTGTACTGGTGCAGGGGGTGATTCCTCCCCAGCTGCAGGACGCAACACTTGCCCTTGTTGACCTTCATGAGGTTCCTCTCAGCCCAGCTCTTCAGCCTGGCCAGGTATCTGCCCAGTTTTCAGGGCCCAAATCACCCACAGACATTCTCCCTCAGTCCATCTTGGCTTTTGCCTCCCTGCCAGGAGCTGAAATCTCCATAAAGCTGGCAGCAGGTGCAGTATTCAAACCAGACACAGAGCACAGGCCGAGCTCAGAAGACGAGTCAGTGAGGGGCCAGTTTGGACAGGGTGGCATTTGCTTTTTGAAAGCTCCTGGCTCTCCTCCCTCTCTGTGTCCCACCCCAGCTCCAGACCCACTCCCCAGCAGAGGGGAGGACCCCCCTGCAGCCCATCAGCACCACAGGGAATGCGTGGAACAGCAGGAAAACGTAAGGAAGGGCAGGAAAAAATGAGCAATGGAATGCCAATACTTAATGCCTGCATGTAGACTTTATTTAAGGCAAAGAGTATCAACCAATAAAGTTAATTGTTTTTGTCTGCATTCATCCCTCCGTTATGTTATATATATATTTGGGGGGGGGGGGCGAGAAGAAAAGATAAGGCCTCTCAGTCAGAAGTTGCATTAATTCTTCCCTTGACATGTTTTATTAAAAAGAATAAATTCAGTTGCTTTTTTTAAGAAGAGAGGCAGAGAGACAGAGAAACTGCCTTTGTTGGTTTTTTTCCTCTTTTTTTCTCCCCTATTTACATATTCCGTGTATAAATATATATTTTTTTTTTTCTTTTCCATAAAAACATCCCGATCGAGAGGGTCCGCGCCGCGAAATATATTACAGACATTTATATGGATGGCAGGAAGGGAGACAGAGGGCTGAAAATTTCCAGGCACCCCGTGATTGATGGAGGACGAGGCTTCCCCTGACGCTTTATTGAGTTTCCGATGATTATCTCTCTCCGAGACATTTTTTACAGATGACGGCCGAGCTGTCACGACGGACCATGGGGGAAAAAAACCAACAATAATAACACTTTAATCTCTTTACTGCACTGCTCCCTAGTATCTCAGATTCATCTTCCCTGACGCACGCAGTTCATTATCCTGCTCCTCCCTGGGTAGGAAATGACGACAAATAAATAAATATACAGAGTGGCCCCGGCCGCTCCGAGGAAAGACCCGGGAAAGGAGAGGAGCCAGGGCCTTAATTGATCTTCCTGAGGGTGCTGCAGTTCATTAGTGGAGGTCTAGGATGGCAGCAGGTATTCGCAGAGGTGTTTTTTCTCTTCTGAACTTCTCAAAGCTTCTGGAAATCTCTTAGGAGGGAATGTGGAGAGTGCCCTGCGGCAGATGCTCCATCTGGTTGCTCCTCCTCTGCTGTCACAAAGCTCTGTGTGCTCAGAGCCCGTTCAGGTGCTCCGTGGTAAAGTCCCTGAATGTGACTTCACCAAGTTTTGGGTTTATAGCAGTTCACTGCCGAGCTGGATGTGCCTCCAGAGCAGCTTTTGGCTGCCCAGTTGGGTGGTGTCCATCATCACCCCACCATCACTCCATGCTGGGACCGTGTTCCTGTGGGATTCCTCATCCCAAAGGCTGTGGGGAGAAGGGTGATGGCTGTATGTACTGCTGGCCCCTGCTGCTGAGTGAGAGGTGGATTCGTGTTCATTGATGCTGGACTGGGTGTGGCAGCCTCACTCTCCTCAAAACTTTGGGATCTTCTCCACTTCTCAATATCTAAAGGACATGTATCAAGAGGCTGGGGCCAGACTCTTGTCAGTGGTGCCCAGGGACAGGACAAGGGGCAATGACTGGAACCCAGGAGGTTCCATCTGAACAACAGGAGAAACTTCTTTGCTGTGAGGGTGGCAGAGCCTGTCCCAGGCTGCCCAGAGAGGCTGTGGAGTCTCCTGCTCTGGAGAGATTCCAAACCCTCCTGGACAATGTGATCTGGGCACCCTGCTGTGGGTGACCCTGTTGGAGCAGGGGGCTGGATGAGATGATCTCCAACCCCCACTATGCTGGGATTCTGTAAAAAAATGAGATACTGCAATGAGAGATAGGTGCAGTGTTTCTCAAACCTTGCAGCCCTGTACGATGGCATCTGCTCATTGATAAAGGAGCCATTGATTATGAGGAAAGGAAAGAGGAGAGGGGTCTTCCTCTCTAAATACAGGACAGTGGTGCTCACATTATACTCCAGACTGTAGAATACTTGACCTCTTTGGTGGCTGGGGTGGTCCATCTGGCCAGGCTGTAGATCAGGCTTCTCTCTGGTGTGCTGAATGCTCTCAGGGCTGATGCTGTGAAGGTCATAGAATCATAAAATAGATTCATAGACTGCTGTAGGTTGGAAGGGACCTTTCAAGATCATCTCCTTCAACCCTCCTGCAGGGAGCAGGGACATCTGCAAATAGAGCAGGGTGCTCAGAGCCCTGGCCAACCTCACCTGGAATGTTTATAGGGCTGGGACAGCCACCACCTCTCTGGGCAATGTGGGTCTCACCACCCTCATACATCTTCATTCTCTCTAGTCTGAATCTCTCCTCTTTCAGTTTCAAACCATCACCCCTTGTCCTGCCACAACAGGCCCTGCTGAAAAGTCTGTCCCCTCTTTTTAATAGGTCCCCAAAGTGATGCAAGAAGGTCTCCCCAGAGCCTTCTCTTCTCCAGGCTGAACAACCCCAACTTTCTCAACCTGGCCTCATAGCAGATGGGTTCCAGCCCCCCCAGCATTGCTGGGGGTGTCTCTGCATCTGTAAGTCTCCCTTGCTCATTCAGCAGGTGATTTCCTGTTATTTCCTTCAATACCTAAAAAAATCCACTCTTTTCTCCTACCATTCCCTTTTGCTGCTGAACAGAGCAAAGAGCTTAAAACCCATGATGTTTTCTAAAGCCTGACCCTTAGTCTAGCTGCAGAGGAATGTCAGTGCTGCAGAACCTTCTGCAGACCCATTCTGGGTGCTAGAGCCCTGCCCAGACCCATGGACTGGTTTGCTGGAGAATTCCCCAACTTAGGGAATTTGCTTGAAGGCCAAGTGATGGTTGGGCATCTGATATCACTACTGCCATGTAGGAATCACTCAGACTATCAGGAGAGAGTTTCTCCTGCATTCCCTGATCTTCCACTTTTGTGTCTACACTCAGTTTTTGCACCTGATCAGGTGAATCAGTCTCACCACACAGTCCTTCTCCTGTCTTCCTGGGAATGCTGTGGCCCAGCTTTTCCCTGAGCACAAGTTGTTGGGCTTTCCCTTTTGCAGGGTATCTGTCCCTGTTGGCACTCAGTAGAACAGAGCTCAAGGGAAGGGGAAAAAAAATGTAATTAATCAGCTTTAGAAAACAGCAGTTTCTGTTCAAAAAAACATCAGCATTACTAGGTCTGATTTCACAAACCTGCCAGGACTCAGTGTAATTGTGTTTGCTCAGGGGATTCCAGGCTTTCTAGCGAGCTGTAAATTGTGTTATTATGAATTATTCCCATCCCAGTCACGTCAAGGAATACACCTCATGGAACACATGGTACTGGCAGCTCAGCAAACTCAGGATAAAAACTCAAAAGTCCCAAGGAACATCTGGATTCAACAGAACACCAAAGATGACGGGAGCAGGACTGAGTCAAGTGCCACACTCTGCAGGACTTTGACCCCTGTCACTTGTCAGTTATCAAAGGAAATGTTTTTAAAAGAGTTACAGCATTTATCCTGGTGTTCCTGGGAAGTGTGAGACCCCCCTGCAGGGCTGGGTCCAGCTCTGGATCCTCAGCACAGCAGAGACAGGGAGCTGTTGGAGCAGGGCCAGAGGAGCCCCAGCAATGCTGGAGGGCTGGAACCCTATGGCTTGTGGGTTTTGGTGCCTCCAGCCTTTAATAGGTGCAGGCTCCTGGGATTATGTTTGGCCTTGGGGTGAAGGTGATCTGGAAGAAGCATTGAATGCAGTAAAAGGGAGGGTGGTGGGAGGCAGAAGTCCTCTTTGTTGCTTGTGTTGAATCCTGATTTCAGTTTGAAGGTGCAAAGAGGCTGTGGTTGGAACAAGTCTGAGAGGTTTTCTTGAGAGCTTTTCCCAACCACCTCCTTCCCTACGTGGTTGGTGTGAAGACAGTGACTAGAATTTGTGGAAACTCTGTTGTCTTCATCTCTCCTCCTGCTCTTAGATTGGACACTATGAGGAATTTCCTCACCCAAAGGGTCATCAGGCTGTCCCAGGCTGCCCAGGGCAGTGGTGGAGTCCCCATCCCTGGAGGGGTTTCCAAGCCATGGAGCTGTGGTGCTGAGGGCCATGGGTTAGTGGTGCCCTGGCAGTGCTGGGTTAGTGGTTGGACTCCATGGTCTTAAAGGTCTCTTCCAGCCAAACCAACCCTGTGATTCCAATAGCCACCAGAAACCCTCACCATGCTCCCGATGGTCTCCTGGAAGATGCCTCAGATGGTGGTGATCCTTGTTCAGATGAGCTGAGCTTTCACTTCTTCTTCCCTGCAGTCCTGGTGACCCGTGAGGACGACTTCAACAACCGCTTGAACATCCGAGCCAACTTCAAGGGCTGCACAGCTCTGCACTACGCAGTTCTGGCCGATGACTACCTGACAGTCAAATTGCTGTTGGATGGAGGTGAGTTCTGTAGCTCCAGACAGCTCTCTGGGGCTTGTTCTCAGCACACACAGAACCTCAGGCCTGGCCAAAGCTACATGCTTTCGTTGTTGGGATTAGATGGGAGTTACTGTTGGCTTAAAACTCTTTTATTTTTTAGTTTCTGGTTTAATCTCCAATGTTTTTTCTAATGTACTTCTGGTGGCTGTTCTCATCTTCATCATTAAGTCTTCCCTTTCTCCCCACACTTCCATAGGGACTCTTCTCTGGGCAGTATTTTGAACCTTACACTTTCACAATTTAAATTCTTGTCTCTTATTCACCAATGGAATGTGGAATGGAAGAGCCCCAGCTTTACTGAGTGGATCTGCTCTGTAGACAAGGCACTGGATAGGTACTGGCAGCCACATGCAGTGGGTGAGGCTCAGTACTGCTGGCATCTTGGCAGGGCAGCACTTGTGAGAACTAGTGGAAGTGAGCTCATGCAGATGTTGTGGCCTTCCACTATCTGA
>VYZU01087374.1:23980-37605 GCA_013401355.1 Ceyx cyanopectus | reverse complement strand
AAGAAAAGGTGCATCAGGGTAGGGTTGGAATTGGCAAGTAAAGAGAGAAGCCAACTTGTACAGTAGCTACTGTATCAGCATTTGTGGAAATGGAGCAACATTTACTTCTCTGGTTTCTAACAGAGACAGGAGCACACTAAGAGGAGAAATGCGTTCTCTATCAGGTTGTAGCAAGGAGTAGAAAGTGACATGGCAGCAAAACAGCATCTTTGTCTTTGCAGTAGCAATGCATAAAATAAAACACTGTAGGAAGTTTCAGTTCAATTGCTCAGATTCGCTTCTAATGAAACAATTTAATTCCTGCTTTATTATTACATTCTGTCCAGTTACTGGCAACAAGGTGTACTGGAATACAACTGTCCAGCTTGGGACTTTTGTCCAGTCACAAGCTGGTAACCAGTCCTTCTGGTACACTGTTGATTTTTATCTTCAGGCTGGGACAGGGAGGGGACAAGTGCCTCCTTTTAACTGCTGGCACCTGTCTCCTGCTGTGTGACTCTCCGCCCTGCTCTAGGGTAACAACTGAAAGATGCTAGAAAAACCTCAAAACCCAAGTATTCTGTGCACTACCTATTTTAAGGCTTGGAGGTGAAATTGGGGGTTTGGGTAATGTCTTTTTGTAAAAGCTTTTCAACCACATCAATGCCAAAGAAGAAACTCCTTGTATCTACCTCTATTGTACAGAAAGGAATTCACAGTATTCAAGGGTAGTGTACATGTCCTAAGGAAATAGAAACAGGTAAGAAATTAGCCAGATAGCATGAGGCAGTTCTTCCATTTTACAAAAACACACAATTAAGTTACACTGTGGGAAGACAATGTACAATGGTCTAAGAATCAAGCTAAGTGTGAATTAATGATGTGTTTTGGTTTTGCAGTAAGTGCAAAGGACATTGTAACATAATGGAAAGCAGAGACTTTCTCAGGATGTCAATTACCTGATGCAATCTGCCTGGTATAGACAAAAATCACAAGTGAGGCTCCTAAAAACTCATGATGTTATCATTTCAATAGTGATTTTGATTTTTTTACTTGCTTTATTTTGGGACAGTTGACAGAAGATTTTTCCTTCCACGTGAAGGCTACCTAGGAAAGTAGCTGTGTATTCATAAATACAGACAATCTAATCTATTCAGGAGACTCTGAGGTGAAAAGCCTTAAAAAAAAGGCATCGGGTGTTGTGAGAGACCAAATAAAGAGTTATGGGCACAGACAGGACCGGAGTACCCACTATCACAAGTACCTTCTCATTCAGGAGCAAAGTGGCTGAACTCCTCAAGTCCTTTTTACTTATGGATTTCCATAAAACTGCCACTTGCAGAACCTCAAAGTTTTTACTTGGTGGCCAGGAAATGCCTTCACTTTGTGAAGCAGCAAAGGCAGCATGTCCTGGAAGATGAAAGCACCTCAATCAGCCCACACATAGCTTCTCTGCTCCTGGCTCTCTATTGGTTCCTTCAGAGCTAAAAGGATTTCTTCAGGCCTTGTTGCTGAATCACTGGGGGGTAAGCAGTGGAATCTGGGTGGCTCAATTTCAGGGGTAACTGCCTTTTGGAAGGCACCAGTCTTTTGTCTTAACTTTTCCAGTTCCTTCTCAGTGTACCAAGTGTTAAAGGTCAGAGACCAGAAGCTAACTAAAAGCTCTCTGATATTAGGCAGAAAAGGCCTAGTGCTTTCTTCTGCCCAATGTACATCATATAGAGTGGAGAGAGGCCAATGTACTGTGTCTGCCTTTCAGCTCTGTCAAGATGATCAAATCCTTCAAGCAGACGTTTCTGTCCCTGGATCTGCAGTCCCCACGGTGGAGCGCAGCAGAGACAAAGGTAATGCCTAAAGCCAGGGCAGCAGAAAGAGCACTCCGCAGCCAGAGTGCTGCAGAGCCAACATGGATTTGGGAATCTGTTGAGCATGGAAGAACTGGAAAGTGTTACTATGAACACTGTCCACACTCAACTGCTAAGGGGATATTTGGAAACACAGACTAAGGCAGTGGCTTCACAAGGGAGGGATCAAGCAGTTTGGTGTTGGGGGTATGGCCAGAGCCTGCAGGAAAAAGGTTACCTGATTGCAACAATATTTTCATGATTTGGAGAGAGCAGCTCTTAATTTACACCACTTTTAATCTCCCATCTCATAGACACTGTGTCTTCTGCTACCTTTCAGGCAAAGGACTATGAACTACGTCAGTATGAGACAGCCAAGTGGGTGAGCACAGTCATTAGAGGAGAGACCCAGAAGGAGGCGATGCGTCAGGGCTTCTGGAAACTCTTCCACTACCTCCAGGGGAAGAATGAGAAAGGTAACTGCTGGTTTTCAACTGCAAGCAGAAATGAGAGATGAAGCTGAATAGAGTAAGATAGCAGATGGACCAGGGAACACAGCAGGTTTCCTGCACCTGGTCTAGCACCCCTGTGACTCCACCAGGCCTTTATGTCCAGGAGGTTGCTTTAGCTCCTGCTTTTAGGAAAGTCAGCCCCACCCCTCACAGCAGTATCCAGGCACTGCCCTTGCTTGCAGCTTAAAAAAAAACTTCCCCTTCTCTAGAAATCAAGATTGATATGACTGTGCCTGTGACGTGCCTGGTAAAATCTGGCTGTGCAGACTACAAGATCTCTTTCTTCGTGCCTTTTGAACACCAGAACTCTCCTCCCCAGCCCACCGACTCGGAGGTGTTCATTGAGGAGCGGAAGGCTGCGGCCATCTTCGTCCGGTAAGCACCCCCAGCACAATGGGCCCCTGAGAAGGCAGCTGCTACAAGGAGTTCAAGGGTTAGTAAGGGGCTTGAGCATCTCCCCTATGAAGATAAGACTGGGGGAACTGCAGCTGTTCAGTCTTGAGAAGCCTGAGGGGAACTTATTAATATCTACAAAGTCAAATGGAAGGAGTCAATCTCTTTCCTGTAGTGCCCAGCAATAGGACAAGGAACAATGGGTATAAACTGGAGCATAGAAGGTCCCACCTCAACAGGAGGAACTTGAGTGTGAGGGTGACAGAGCCTGGAACAGGCTGCATGGAGAGGTTATGGCATCTCCTCTAGACTTTCAAAACCCACCTGGACACATTCCTGAGGCACAAGGCCTAGTTGATCCTGCTTTGGACTTGATAAATCTCTAGAGGCCACTTCCAACCCCTAACATTCTGTAATTCCATTATTCAGTTAAGAATCTGGTCTACAGTGTAGATACATGCTGTTCAGAGACTTGTTTCCAAAAGTACAGGTTCAGTCAATCTTTTGAGTGTTTTACCAATAACAAAGAAATAAGGTTTCAGAACATTGATTTTTCAGCACATACACTGCACTAACAGCTAGTAGAAACAGCCTTCAGAATCCTCAGGGCACAGACCCATTCATTTGTAGTCCCAAACTCCCACAAAATCTGCAGGGCAGTTATTACAAGAAAACCACCCAAAGCTACATTTGCCCTCTCTGTATGTATGCCCTCTGTAAAACAGCTTGCAGAATTGCAAGCAACTTCAATCTTTTAAAAGTAGGATACAGCAATACACACTCTGACAGCTAGTGCTGCATTATTTACATAACTACAAACTACCAGAAAAGCTCAAAACACTGCAGAATTTGAAATAGTGAAGTTTTCTTCTGTGAAAATAAAATGCAGGGGGGTCTTGAACCTTTAAAATCCTTTTTCACTTCTACCAGGTCCTTTGGTGGATTTGCCTCCCCAGAGAAATATGCTGAGGAAGCTGAAGTCTTGGCCAGAATTTTAAGAAACAGAGGCCAATCATTTCATGAAGACTTCTTCTACACTGCAGGCTACGACAGCCCCTTCAAGCTCTTCAACAGGCACAATGAAGTCTGGTATTTTAAAAAGTAATATGGTGATTGGAGGGGTAAAGAGGCTACTTATCAGCTCTGAATGAAAACAGACCACATTAATGGCTTTTACTTTTCTGCAGAAGAGATTTAATTTCTAAATGGACACAAGATCAGGTCTAATTTTCTCTAGGATGAAATACTATCCTGGCTAAAAACATTTCAGCTCTTTCTAAAAGATGCAGTTTGAATTACAGTAGATTGTACCAGCTGGAGTAGCAGGGACATGTGACAAACCTATTCCTCTTACTAAACAGTTCTAGGGAATACTAATAATCTGAAAATACTCCTACAGACCAGTTTGGCTGTCTAGTTTTACTTCTCATTAGAAGTGCTACAGCAATAGCTCAAGTAATATGGAGAACCAAGTTCTTCATAGAGCTGTCTTTCCCCTACTGGTATCACTCCAGACAACAAAGATGGGGGAAGCTTTTCCTAAGAAGTCCCACCATTAAGAAGTTTTGAGAAGCAGCAATGAGCTAGCCATGCTGCCTAATAAGCAGTAGCTTTTTCTTTTAAACAAATAATTATCACAAACCTCCACCATCCCACAAATTTTTTTTCCTCCTGGTTATCACCAGATGATAAGTCCAGTGGAAAGGGGTTAAGGCTGCATGCTTATTCTGTGCCTCTGCACCTGAACAAGCAAAGCCAGACTCA
Organism: Ceyx cyanopectus; assembly: GCA_013401355.1. Classification (NCBI taxonomy): domain Eukaryota; kingdom Metazoa; phylum Chordata; class Aves; order Coraciiformes; family Alcedinidae; genus Ceyx; species Ceyx cyanopectus. Next base: position 33,113 of record VYZU01087374.1, on the reverse strand, counting down.
CTAGTGGCATGTAATTCTAGAAGTGACTACACAAGTAGCCATGTTGATCTCACCTACAACACACTAATTACTACAATTATTTATCCATGTCCAAATCCTGGTATTTCTCAGGTCAATTGCAGCCTGCACTCTAGCAATACCTGACACACCTAAGTTGAGACACTTGCAGGACTAGCATTTAAACTAGTTAAATCCTCACTCTAAATCAAGCATTTGGAGCTTTTATAAAGTAGCCTGGGGTTGTTTTACAGTGAAGCTGTTCAGGATAGAAAGCAGTTCACAACAACAGGTAAGAGTTCACAATTTTTTATTGGTTCCAAGCAGTAGCAGGCAAACATTGCCAGTGTGGTGAAGAAACCCTTGGCTTTTTTAATGCTGTTCATGTAAGTTTAACCCATTATTCTGCAATCTTCCACCTAGTAAGACAAGAAGAACAACCACCATAAGGTACCAAACCAGCACAAGGTGCTTGCTGGGAACAACTCAGATCTTAGGTTTTCATCTCTGTTCAGAAAGAGAGTTCAAGCTGAAGTGATCATCATTGGGTTCCAGCAAATAAATGTCATCATTTCTACAGTTACACTCACCTTCTCAGTTCTTCACAGATTATTTTCAAAGCTGCCTCCTCACCTAAAGCAAGAGAAGACAATTAACACATGCAGTAGCACAACTACTAAAAGCAGCACAGCAGCTTTGTAACCTCAGAGAAAATAGGAACGGAAATGGTTAATATCACAGGAATTCATTTGGCAGAATCAATTTCATCAGTGGCTACAAACATTCTCAAGATTATGAACAGAAGTTGGGTGCTGTGTGGTCTTACCCAATGGGGTTGCAGACAGCACAGTCCTTTTCTGAGGAAGAACCAGGTTCCTAATGCTGAGGAAAAAAAGAGGTTGTTTCAGAATAACAGACAGTACTAGGTGCAAGTTTCATTATTTAATTCTACTCACCACATTAATTTTATCCACAGGGAAGTTTCATTTTGTCTCACAACTAACAAAACTTCCAACTTGCAAGATACAGATAGGATACACAATGCTTACAAATCCTAACTGCACTGGGAACACAGTATTACTAACATGGAAAGAATCAGGGAGAAGTACAAAGCTATTGTGAAACTGCCTCTCTCAACAGAAGGCTGTATTCAATTGAGTTTTCATACGTAAAATACAAAACCCATAGAAGTCATCTTGAAAACTTGAGAACCAGTCTATTGGGGAAAACAGGTTTGTACAGCAATCACCTAGAACTTGATCTGAAATTTGTGTACAGCCAACATAACCAAGACTAGCAAAAAATAAAGAGTAGTGACAGGCACAGCAAACAAGGTTAATGGTTTGTTTCCTTTAATTCAAGAGTGTAGTGTTACAGTGTCAGTTCTCAGAACAGCCAGATATATCAGGCATGAGCTATGATGGAGTTAATGTTCATTGCTGTGCATTCTGCTGTACTATGTTATCAACACTGTATTGGCCAAGTGGTCTCCACTGATTCTGCTCCTTTACTATTTCCACTGTATGAAAATATCTAGCAATAAAAAATCAGTTTTTAGTCAAAGGTCACATCTGTTCATACCAACAGAATTCTACATAAAGTTCACCCCTGACTGCAGCTCAGGAACTGTCAGGGTATCATATCAGAAAGAACACTTCCTTTTCAGGTCAAATTCAGAACTACAGAGATGTGTATCCTTTCTTCAAGCACTCCCATCTTTATTCCCACAGTAGCCAAGAGTGTCCCAGAGTACAATGAAGGGAAGACAAAACAGATTAATTTTAGGAACCACTATCTAGGCATTTAGCACAAAACCAGTACTCCAGTAATTATCAAACACAACACTTACCTCAGATGTAACTTCAGTCTTGTTTCTCACACCAACTATCCATATGCTTCACTCTGCAATAAGGGAAATTTTATCAACATTCTCCTTGGCAGTGTTTCTGGAGTTTATTTGAATGCAGATACTGGTTTAAATGTGGGTACTGTTTCAGTGCAAGAGTCCTCCTCAGCCTCTTTCAGAGAGATTCCCATTGCTTAGAATTGATCATCACAAACAGTACATGCCTAGAGAAGCTTAATGTTTTGTTACTCTTCTCCTTAGCAGAGGAGCTGACAGCATATCAGACTTTGCCCTCAACCACATCTTCATTCACACCACACAAGTTCTAATCTAGACACTGAAACAAGTAATTTACCACATGACTTTGCCTATTGAAGATCAGTGCTTACTCCTTGCAAAAACCCATTGCTATATTTCACCAGCAAAAGTTGGTAGTGAATAACTACACTGCTTCTGGTCAGCACAAGCTCTGCACTGCCAGGTCATCACACACTCCTTATCAACTAGAACCTCAAGTAGTCCACAGAAGCTCTGTGTTTTAACTAGTTCATAGTATTCCTTCTCAGTTATAGAAATCAGTTCTCCAAGAACCTTGCTGCTTAATGCTTCAGCTCCACTGTAGTTAAGAGTAACAGTATCTAGTCATTTCCCCCATTACCCATCAGGAGTTCAGACCAGTCAGATGCATTTATTGGCAACTTACTTTTGTTGGCAGCACCACGTAACACTTTGCAGCTCCAACATCCCAGCCCTGGAACAAAGCAGAGTCTGAGTACAGGGAGCAGACAAGCTCAAGAGGCTCAAATCCCATCAGGTGCCTGAAGTCAGATAGAGCTAATTGCAGACCTCCATGGCTGAAGTCAGGGCAGTCACATCTCATCACACAGGCAGCTCAGCTATCTGCTTTATGCTTAAGGCTGCTACAGGGAAGAGGGTGAACACAGACTGTACTACCAGAGAACTCACAGGCACCAGCCTGGCACCCAGCACTTCTACCCTTCAACATACTCCTGTTTTGGCCAAGACACAGCCAACATAGGCCCCCCACCTCTCCCCTGCAGCTCACATGCAATTCAATACTTCACTTCTGGGTGTATTTTCTATGCTAATACTTACAAAGTCAGAACAAGTACTTACATTGCAGTGAGAAGACTATAAAAGCCTGCAAAGGAAAATGTGCAGTTAAGAGTCTAGCAGAACATTTCAGCCTAAGAGCAGTTCTAGTGAAATACTGTATCAGTGTTTAGTCAAGTTTATCCTCACTGGGATCAGAGACCTGATTCAACATCATCTACAGTAGACTGCAACACTCCTGTCCCCTTCCCCATGGGGGAGTCTGAAGTCACCTTCCAGCACTCTCCCCCAACACCCTTCAGATGGCAATTCCTCAACCCCAGAGGCTGCTGGAATTGCAGGGAGAAGCAGATTTTTAAGTTCAGAGTTCTGTGACACTCTTTGTAAACATTTAAGGGAAAGCCATTTCAAATATTTAATTCATAGTCTTCCACATTCATCTAGCTTTGAGAAGCACATTCTAATAATATTAGCACCATAAACCAATTGCTTTATGCTTTTAGAGGCATATGGGATCTGAAGATACACTGGGTACTGGTAAATTTGCTTCAGACTTTCCAGATACAAAACATATTTGCAGAGCCTCTTATCTCCAAAAGCAAAACCCCAAGCTCGGACACAGCACAGCCAGATCTAACATCCACCTAAAAATGTTTTATTACCTTTGTCAGGAAGGCCTTGCCTTCAACATCAACAGGTGAAAAAACGTCTCACACTGGAGGCACAGGCATCCTCTACCCAGGGCAGCCTGCAAAGCAACAGCACACTTAGAGAACTTGGGGCACTAACACCAAATCAACCAAGATTCCACTGAAATTACCAAAACATCATTTTTAACGCTGGGCCCATTTACTGATCTTCAGAGACAAATTGTCAAACACACTTCACAACAAAGTTGTGCTTCACCCTCAGCCTTCCACACAAACTCAGCCTAAGGTACAGGGGGCTGCATCAGACAGGAGCGAAAGACAGTAACAATAGGTTCACCAGGGTGCATCTGCTGAACTATGCAGTCATCACACGCAGCCTTTTCACACATCAGGGATATAAACCTGTTTTTAGAGATGCAGACAATACAACATTTACCTTGCTCAGTTTACAGCTTCATCTCCCAGTGCCTGCAACAAAAGAAAAAATCATCAGATTGCCTCAGCCCCCATGGCCCCCCAGGCAAGAGCTCCAGGGAGACAGATACATCAGATAGGAGCGAAAGAAGCTGTTCAACACAAGACATTCTGCTGAACTATGCCATCATCACTGTATCTGCTTCGTAACAACAGAGCCAAGCAATCACCTTGGGACAACCTGGGAGAAAATGAAGTTCTCTAAATAAAACAAGAGGTCTGGCACACCATCATATAGCAAATATAAATTTTAATCCCAAAGTGCTTCCCTCACATTTCATACATTCCACCCTTTCCACCAGTGTTTCAACAGCTCCATGGATAAACCCCTACATAGAGACTATATGTTTCTTACCAGGTGATGTTTCTTCAAGTTTTCCAAGTGCATGATTCAAATCCTGGAAGAAAAAAATGCTTATGAATGGTATAGTCTGAAGTCAAAACATCAAGAGAAATTCTAAGTTGCTGTGCCTCAGAGAGAAGTTATGGTGGTAAAAGTGCTCATCACTCTCTTGGTCAAGAGTAGCAAATAAGTGTCATCATTGTGGCACCAGGGGGAAAGCTCAGGGAAAGTCTGCCTGATAATTGTTATTACAACAAAATATGCTGTCTAGACATTCAATGGGCATTGTTTCATGTAGAATCTTCCAGTATTTTTACCTTGTGAAGTATCATCAGGTGTCCACATTCAGTGGCAAATCTGAAAGACAGAATGATTTCAAACACTAGCAGAACTAGAGGAAGTACCTCCAGCAGTGACACCAACCACAGAAAAAAGCCTCAGCACAGAGTTTTCAGAAATCACTTCTGTCCACTACTCTTATATTGAAACCATCATAGGCTGATTTAATGAACATCAATATTTTTTGAAACATGCATCAGGTGTTTTTCTCCAATCAAAGTATTGCTGTGGACAAACAGCAGTAGTGTTAGAAGTTAGTTACAATAATTGACAGGAATAAGTATAGAAAATTGATTTGATCAAGCAAGCGACAACAAGCAAAACAGCGCTGGGCGGCCGGGGAGTCTCCGCTCCACCAACGGCTCACAAAGATTTCTTAATTCAGTCATATCTTACATAGTCAGTACGCACAATAATACTGGTTGGGATAGTTGCAGTATGGTTTACCTGGATTAGAACTTGGACATAAATAATATCTGTATTGGTTTAAACATGGTTGGATAGGAGCTAACTCACAGAGAGATGTCAGAAACCGAGGAGCTCCAGATGTAACTATTGACCTTATGAATTCTGATTTTTCCAATTGTATGAGAGACCACTTGAATGGTTGGGAGTGTATGTTGAGGTACATTAGCACCGCTGCCATTAGCTACCATCAGCCTAATGAAAACTATAAGCAGGATAATGACCCTCAAAGTATGCCGTGGAAAGTGAAGGTCGGGCCGCTTATATACCATTGGAAACTAAATGTCGGCCCAGGATGCCCTTAAGGTCGGCTGCTCAGTCTGGGATTCCGATCATCCATTTTTAATGGATCCTTTAAGTGGTGGTCAGCATTACAATAGTCAGTATTCCATCCTCCACATCGTCTTACCTCTCTGCCTCACTCATCAACTCGGTTGCCTCGAGCTACGAGGTTGGCAGCAGTGGTATTCTTCAGGAGAGCAATGCTGTTTCTAAGTGGTTGCCTCCATCTTATGTCTTTTGCCCATAACCGAAGCATCTTATTTTGGCAGCACCTTTTTACCAATTAGGCGTTTCCCTGATATTTCACTTGCAATTTCTGTCCTAGACCCACCACCACTGTGCACAGCAAACTTTTGAGTGGTTAACAAAAACAACTCTTTAAATGAATAACAGAGGCACTAAAATAATTACAGTGCAAATCTTACAGAAGTTCCGAAGGGTCTAGGTTCTTTTCATGATAAGTTTCAGATCTCCTGGAGCGTTCGTTACGTGCCAAGTATAGGTCCCTTCACACAACTTGCATGGGTCCACCCTTTTTCAGCTGTCTGGATAGCTGTTTCTGTGGTAAAACAATATAGGGTCCTTCCCAATGAGGGGTCAGGAAGGACTCCTTTCATGTCTTGATTAGTACTTTATCTCCTGGTTTAATTTTGTGCATAGCTATATCTAAAGGAGAATGTTGCATGAATAAGCCTTTTCTCAATTGTTCTCATTGGGCCAGTAGTTGAATCAAATATGGCTTAATAGCTAATTCCTCCAACTGGGGGTGATCATGAGGTATTTCCAAATCATATGGCATTCCATACAACATTTCAAATGGTGAGATGCCCACATCAGTTCAAGGCTGTGTTCTAATGGTTAACAAAGCTAAGGGGAGGCATTTTACCCTGGACAACTCAGTTTCTATCATTAATTTAGTAAGTTGTGTCTTGATTTCTCCATTCATTCGCTCCACTCTTCCTGAACTTTGAGGGTGCCAGGGGGTATGATATTCCCCCTGCGTTCCCAAGGAGGCCAATGTTTCTCTAGCAATTTAAGAAACAAAGTGTGGGCCTCTATCTGAATCAATCTGAATTCTATATCTCTGGACTATCTCCTCCAATAGCATTTTATTCTACTGTCTGAGCCGTAGCCCTGGCTACTAGAAATGCCTCTACAAAATGTGTCAAGTGATCAACAATAACTAAAAGAAACATACCTACCTACCTTAGGTAATTCTGTAAAATCAATCTGGATATTTGCAAATGGTCTATGTGTAAGTTCCCCCAGGCACCACTTCCCTTAACTGGTGTTTATTAACTTTCTTACAGGTTAAACAGGTAGGTACTTTTCTTTTAGGGGTATAGGTTAAGCCTAGTTTCAGAGCCTAACCAGAGATGGGCATATTCACTTTCTTCTAAACTGAAAGGCTCCTTTGAATTCACATAAAGATTCAATGCCTGACAAATCCAGTCCTCAAAGGACCCAAATACTGGCCAATATAGGTGGTCAGCTCTAATCTGTTTTCCACCCCAAAGTTTCATACAATAATGGATCATTTTTGCTTTATCCTTACCCCACCTAGAGGGGTAACTATCCCAATGCATAATCATTAATCCCAGTGGACTACCTGGCGGTATCTGGGGAAGCCTAACTCGGGGTCCCCCACCTATGGAAGAGGGCTTGCTTTTCCTCTGTCCCATCTTCCAGAGTACCTTCTCTCACACACACACACACACGCACACACACTCTCCTTCTATTCATGGCCCAGTCCCTCACGGGAGATGGGTCGACCTCAGAGCCACTTCCCACTATAGAGGAACCAGTGGTTTTTCCCAGTATAAGAACAAGGATGGCCTGAACAGGCACCACAGATTACTGGACAACAAACACTACTCCTCTAATATCCCAAGACACAAGAGTACTCCAGGCTCATTTTTCTAAATGTAACTACACGTTTCTCAATTTAAACCCGTATTTCAGGAGCAACACTCACCTGTTTTGAGGCCATAAGAGGCGAGAGCATAGTAGATTCAACCTAAACTGAAAAGAAGTATCATTAGTTTTTCTTCTTCCAAGAATGAAAATGCTACATTCACACATTGAATAACCAAGGATTCAAATGAATCCTCTGCACCTCAAAGCTCTCCCTGATGTAATCTGCACTCCAACTCTTTGAAGAGACAAGAGCACAAAAACAATTGCTGGCCCGCATTTTTAAGTGGAACAGAACTAAACTTATTTGTTTTTGAGAGGTGTATAAGCACCGGTAAGTGCTGCAGCCATCACCTTAGTTTGGCTGCTCAGGAAGGGCCACGTGGTTTGAAGCCCCATATGCCACTACTCATTATTCCATGCCCAGCTCAGATATGTTGGTATTCATCACTCTCTCAGATGTCCCTACCAACATAGTTTTCATCATGTGCAGGCAGATGGAAGTCCAAGTGAGTGATCAGACGAATTTGTTAACATGGGGACTGTAACGATTAGCCAGAGCACATGACACAGGAGACGCTGACTCCGCATTTACCAATCAGCTTTTCCGCAGAGGACAGCCTCCAGAACGAAGGGTGCTTCTCTCCAGACCGGCATCTGCTTCCAAGCATGAAGTTACAGAGGAGCAGGCAGCATCACGGCATGGCGGGAGCTGGAAGCAGCCTCTCAAGGTCATCTCATCCAACCTCTCTGCCCCACAGTCACCCAGAGCAGGGGACCCAGGAGAATTTAGAATCTCTCCAGAAAATCGTTTACTTTACTCCTACCACAACACTAACACGCTTTACAGAACGTTTTCTATATTCACTCAAAGCTACATCCTTAAAGCTTAGCACAGCATCACAAGAACAGCATTTCCCGCCGATAAAGCGCTTCCAGACGCTATCCCGCAATGCAAAAACGACCCCCTTCTGCCCAGGCACCCCCAAGCCGCTACCTCCTCAAACCCGGGCCACAGGCTCGGCCTCTCCGGAGGGCTCACAGATCAGAGGGATGACTGGCCTCACGGCTGGGGTTTTACGGGCCCGCCAGCTCCTTGAGGCGTGGGCTGGCCTTCCTTTCCCGCATCCCCCGAGGGAGCTCCACGGGAGTCCTCCGGTCAGGTCTCCATCACTTCCCGCCCCAGTATCGCCATGAGGCCTCAGGCGCCTAGGCCGCAGAGCGGGCCCCAGCACCGCAATCCTCCCCCATCCACCCTCACCAGCACCCATCGGGGCCACAGCACCAAAGGTAACGCGTCCACACCACGTCCCGAAGCAGTGCGGGCACGCACCAGGCGGGAAGGCTGTCGCCAGCCCCACACTCACCAGCATGGCCGCACCAAACGCAGCTCCTAGCACAGTCGCAAGAGCGGAAAGGCTAGAGGGAGGCCTGCGCGCCCTTGATATAGCGCCGCCGCAGGTCACGTGAGCGCCGCGCGGCGGCCGGAGCGCGGCCCCTCCCCTCTCGGCGCTGCGCACGGGGGGCGTGTGGCGACGGAGGGGGGCGTGTCGCGAGAGGGAGGAGGGCGGGTCGCGGGGGGCGGGTCGCGGCGGCGGGCGGGGGAGCGATGAGCGCCGCGGCCTCACGGGCGGGAATTTTCTTCCGGGGTGCGGCCCGCTCGGGGGGTTTCGCTTCCGGGACGGCGGCGCTGCGGGCCCTTCCCACCCCCGCCAGGTAGGGACCGGCGCGGCGCGGGCCCGGAGGGCC
>VYZU01087374.1:0-23973 GCA_013401355.1 Ceyx cyanopectus | reverse complement strand
CCCCGCCCGGCAGCCGCCGTCACGCCCGCGGGGGCCGGCGCAGGGGCCTCGGGGAGCGCGGCCGCGCCCCGCCGCCGACCCTCCTCCCCTCAGGGCTCTGCCGGGCCTTCTTCCCCCCCCTGCCCCCTACATCTCCGACCGCGGGGCCTCCGACGACCGGGTCCTTCCCTCCGGGCTCGCCCGATCCCTGTGGCCGGCGCCGTGCCCCGCGGGAGGGGGAGTGGTGCGTTGTCAGCCCCGCGGGCGGGACGGCGTGGGGCTGGTTTAGCCCTCGGGATGAGGGGAGGGTGGGTTCCGGTCCGGCTTCGCCCCTGAGCCACGGGTTCGGGTCCTCGGGCGCCTCTCGGCAGCTGTCAGGGCTAAAAATTAACCGTGACCACGTCGCACCGGGAGCGGAGGCCTGGAGACATCGCTTCCAGCGGGTCCGTGGCGAGTAAACCGAGCACTGTTCCTTTTGCTCTTTAGGGGAAGGGTGAGAAAGGCAGCAGCTCTCTGCCGAGGTAGAACGGTTGCTGGTTTTATCTTTATTAAGACTCCATGGTAATTCGAAATTAGCCAAGTTGGCCGGTCGGGGTAAATCTCAGCTCCCCAAGCCGAGACTTTTCAGTTGCACCTCCTGAAGAGCAGCTGGCCAGCTGGGCAGCTTTCTGACAAAGGATGTATCCAGAGCGAGCATCGCCTGCTGCAGATGGTCCATCCCAGCTTTTTACCAGGGCTTGATGGATCGAGATTTTCTGCTGGTCTCAGTAGCTGTGCTTGCCTCATGGGGTGAAAGGCATTTTCTGAGATAAGTAAATCCAAGTCTCAGCTGGAGACACTTTAAATTGTAATAAAAATAGCCGAGCGTCTCGGTACGTTCTCTGCAACGAGCGCTGCGCGGCGGGAGATCCCGCTCACCCTGCAGGTAAAGGCTGGGATGATGGATGTTCGATCTGGCACCAGGAAAAGCAAAAATTGAGCTGTCATTGCGCTGCCGGCCGAGGTGCGTAAGCTCATGATAGACCTCGTACCTGGGAGGGCAGAAATCATCTTCTGCCACACGGGTCCTTTTCTCCTGCCAGCGGCAGGTGGATTTTTCCCTGCCTTTGGAGCAGAAGCTCACAAATAGGTTTTTCGGGCTCCCCTGGGAGCTGCTGAGTTCAGCCTAGGGCCTTGCATGGCCACACTCAGCAGTGAGGAGCTGATTATTATTTTTCCCTTTTTCTTTCTGTACTTCCCGAGCTGACCCCTGAGAACAAATGGCCCTGCCCCAGCCTCACCTCTCTGGGCGCTCGCTGCCTCAACGGGGCTGCTTCGCCTCACAGGAGAGACCCCCCACTTTGCCTTCCTTAAGAGAATGCTTTGGAAACTGGGAAACTTCTGAATCACCGTCTCCCCCACCCTGTAAATGTTTGTATAGTCTGAAGTGATTTGGGCTGCATGAGGGTTCCTAATGGTATTTGTGAGATGGCTGCTTGGTGAAAAACCCCATGTGGGTTTAGAGGCTGCAGGGGTAGTGCTGGAGATACCAGTCCTCTGAAGAGAGGAAATTGCTTAATCAGGTTATTTGGACTTCCACTTTTTATTTTAATGACCAAGGGAAGCAGGGAGCAGACAGTGGGGAAAGATCCAGTTGATAATATTCAGTGTTTCTCTGTGGCTTGGGGTGGGACGTCAGGTAATGGTTGGCTAATCCTGCTGCTGTATCCTCCAGCAAAACAGAGAATGACGAAGCTTGAGTTTCTTGGTTGTGCTCAGTTCCTCCGGCCGAATTTTTTTCCTTTTTTTCCTCCTAAAGGGGAAGGGGGCAAAAAGTTTTCAGAGCTTCTTCCTACATCAGAAGTAAAAAAAGAAAAGAAGAAGATAATACCCCTGGTTTCCTCCCCTTTGCATGTTACTCATAACATTACAGGTAAGACATCAGATTTTCTCTTTCGCCTTGGTTTGCATGTTTGAAGTTCTGCTCTTCGTCTTGTCTTGCGGCAGACACCTGTGCACTAGAGTTTCTTGGTTTTTGTGGGGTTTCCTGCTTTCTTCTAAAGATAGGGGAAGGGGAGGAGAAGCCTTGTGATGTTTTGAGCCCCACTGATCTCCCCTACCCCAGGGACACGCAGCCAACGGCTGGGTAGTTTGTAATCTCTGTGCCCGACCTCCTAAGATTGACAGGCTGTCCTGCAGCTTCAGGTTTAGTAACATATTTTGCCAAGTTTGCACTGTCTGCTCTGGCAGGCGAATGCGCTGTCCTGCAGCCTCCGTAAATGCAGCAACAGCAACAACAACGTCCTCCCAAGGCCCACGGGCTTCCTAGTGTGCTGGGCCCTTCAGTCCTGAGCTTTCCCAGAGCAGGCGCTGGGAGCCTTGGTATTCCCAGACTGCCTGAAATCCTTTTGCTATCTGCAGCACTCTGCTTAATCGACACTTCAGATGCCATCCGGTGTGGAAGCTGCTTGTGCCATGAGTGCTCTCTAATAAGCTTATTGACTTTTTATTTTTATTATTAATTTTTTTCTTTTTTTTTGAGACTTTACATCTAAGTTTGGATCGTACTGAATTTTTACCATATATGGTCAGGGCTCCTTTTCAAACTTTGCCAGAATGTAATGTGATGATTATAGAAAACGAATGATGGGAGGGAAAGTAGGAGAGCTGATTTGTTAATCCCTGTTGTGCATAAGTTGTCTTCTGCTGTGTGCAGTATCTCCAACAATACCAATGCCAGCTGCTTTTGCCAGGGAGTCACTTGTGCCCAGCAGACAGTCTGATAACTTGGTGTTTAGAACCTGATTCTGTCCTTTTGCTTTCACTGCCCTGGTACATATTTTCTGCCGTGAGTCCAAAATGCCACGTATGATTAATATCTTGGATTTAACGATGTACTTGAGATGCCTTGAGGTCTAGTGTGTGCCGGTCAGCTTTGGTAATGTCTCCCACGAGGATTTAGGTCCTGGTGTCTCATTCCTGATTGCCGTTCTACAAAGGAAGGATGACAATATTTCTTTCCCTTTTTGAAGTGATTAGAAGGCACAAGTGCTAAGTATATTAATCCATTATGCAATCAGTTGTCTATTTTTAGTACCTGAACCATTTTTAATGTTCTTTTTTACAATGCAAATGTGCTTTTATTGAGGCTGACAGAACAAACTGTTTCCAGCACTTAAGCCACAGGGAATAGGGATCTATCGGGGACTGGTTTAATATAACTCCTGTGAAAGGTGGTGTGCAACACAGGAAGATCAGAGGACTGCTGCGAGGTGCTTTTAAATTAAATGGTGAGAGAGTTCTTAAAAAAAAAACCAACACATTATTTCAAACTACGAAAGTAGGTGAAAAACGTTTTAAATGCAAATGACAGATCAGCTCTGTTAACAACGATATTTTCCCCTTTTTTTCTAGTAGGGTCGTTCACCTGCAACTGGGACAGCCATGGAGAAGAGTGGAAACATTCAGCTGGAGATTCCTGACTTCAGTAACTCTGTCCTGAGCCACCTGAACCAGTTACGCATGCAGGGGCGTCTGTGTGACATTGTGGTCAACGTGCAGGGGCAAGCTTTCCGTGCTCACAAGGTGGTGCTGGCTGCCAGCTCGCCCTACTTCCGGGACCACATGTCCCTGAATGAAATGAGCACCGTTTCCATCTCTGTCATCAAGAATCCTTCTGTTTTCGAGCAGCTCCTTTCCTTTTGTTACACCGGTAGGATATGTTTGCAGCTGGCTGACATCATCAGTTACCTGACAGCCGCCAGTTTCTTACAGATGCAGCACATCATAGACAAATGCACGCAGATTCTCGAGGGAATCCATTTCAAAATTAACGTGGCAGAGGTGGAAGCAGAATTGAGCCAGACCAGGACAAAGCATCAAGAGAGACCCCCGGAGTCTCACCGGGTGACACCAAATCTGAACCGTTCTCTGAGCCCGCGTCACAACACCCCGAAGGGGAGTCGGCTGGGCCAGGTGAGCACGGTGCTGGACATTCGGGAGCTCAGCCCGCCCGAGGAGTCCACCAGCCCCCAGATAATTGAGCAGAGTTCAGACGTAGAGAGCAGGGAGCCCATACTGCGGATTAACCGAGCGGGACAGTGGTACGTTGAGACGGGACTGGGAGACCACGGGGGACGGAACGACGATGACGTCCGGCTTCTGGGAGGAGTGCGCATTAAAACGGAGAACCTGGAGGAGTGGCTGGGGACAGAGCACCAGCCATCGGGAGAAGATGGGAGCAGTGCTGAGGAGGTCACAGCTATGGTAATCGACACCACGGGCCATGGATCAATGGGCCAAGAGGCTTATGCATTAGGGTCCTCTGGGGCCAAAGTGGTCAGGCCAACCAGCAGTGAGATTGACAGGTGAGTTTTCTTTAACTGAAATATTGACCTTGGCTGTAAGAGGAGGTTGTGCAAGTTCTTCACTTGGCTGGGTTGGTCACTTTGGAACGCTGCTCTCTTCAATCTCCTGTGGCCAACTGAGGCGTAAGTGCTGAAGGAATTTTTTTCCTGGTGTTAGGAAGTGTATCCGGTTTGGGTTCTAATATTGTGACTGGGCAGTGGTCAGATCAGGATCTCCAGGTACGGGCTAGCTTGGGAAATTATTAGCACTTAGAGGTGCATCAGTTGTTTATGTCTCGGTGTTTCTGCTGAGGTGGGATTTTTGTCTAAAGAAGATGCTCAGTTCAGCCTCCGTAGGCAGAGGGCTCAGCATCAGGATTAACAAGGTCACGTACAGTATGTGTCATGCAAAACGTCACTGCAATGGTGTCTTCTGCCCTGAAAATCTGGAGGTGGTTCTGTCTGAGAAACAGGCTGGTCACCAGCTGTAGGTCAAGAGGAAATTCTCTTCCCGGTGATCCAGGCCAGCAGTGGGTTGTGGGTTAACATCTGCTGAAACAGTTGGAGCAGGGAGCCCATCGGCCTCCACTACTGCTTTGATTTATTTGAAAGAGCAGAAAACTGTAGTGAAAAGAGGTGGTGAAACCTGCTGTGTTTTGTTTCTTCATCCATCTGCTTCCCCTCCACTCCAGCACTTGTTTTCTCACCCTTAGCTCAGGCCAAAGAACGGATCTGATAAAGGGCAGATCTGTTGTGCTGCGGGGAGGATTGTATTTGTGGGGTTTCCCTTCACATCTGCCTCTCAATCCCTCTGGTCCCCTGGAAGCAGTGGACATTCTGTCACTTGTCTCACAAATCAATTGGTGGGAAGGATGTTGAGCTGGTCCTCAGGAGAGCAATCCCTCCCTAGTTCCTTAGCCCTTTCCCAGGGATCAGCTGGCCTCGAGCTGCCCTTTCTGCACTGCACTCCGTATCCACTGTTTCTCTCCTCAAGTCCATCGCATCACTTTGGTTTCACACATAGAAGGGAGAGGAGGACAAGGGTGGTGACTGAGGTGGCTTTAGAGAAATGGCTGCTTCTCCTGCTGTACAGTTCNGATGTTGAGCTGGTCCTCAGGAGAGCAATCCCTCCCTAGTTCCTTAGCCCTTTCCCAGGGATCAGCTGGCCTCGAGCTGCCCTTTCTGCACTGCACTCCGTATCCACTGTTTCTCTCCTCAAGTCCATCGCATCACTTTGGTTTCACACATAGAAGGGAGAGGAGGACAAGGGTGGTGACTGAGGTGGCTTTAGAGAAATGGCTGCTTCTCCTGCTGTACAGTTCCCCAGTCACTGGGCCCATACTGGTTCACTTGCAATAGCACCTGAAAAGCTCCCTTGTTACTGAACTGGAAGACGAATGACTCAGTTTTATTTTTCAGATGTTAAGACTGAAACCACAGACCACTTTGAGCTGGTTTTTCCTTTATACTTGTTGTTCTTCCTCCTGTGTGTTAGCTGGTGAGGAAGAAAAGATGCTCTTCAAGTGTCTTTATTGCTGACCCATTGTTCTAAACACCGTAGTGACCTGATGCCCATTAAAAACTCCATTTACACTCTTCCCCCACCCCACAGATTTAGCCCTTCTGGCAGCATGGTTGCTGTGACTGAGCGGTACAGATCAAAAAGCGAGTCTCCCGGGCGGATGGATGAGCCTAAGCAGCCCAGTTCCCAGGTAGGCAGATCAAGAAGTTTGCTAGTAAATGTTGGCATTGAAGGCGAAGGGGACTGTGTTGTGATGAAGTGTATGGTATTTTATATTTGCAATACTGTGTGTGAAATGATGACCTTTGACTGGTGAAAAGGGTTTAGTTGCTCACATAGAACGTTTTGGCTGTTGCTTGGGATTTCGGCCAGATGTTTGGAAAACATGAGGAGTTTTTCTGGTTGTCTGAGGGTATAAATATCAACTCTCATTCTGGGCAGGCCACCAACTCCTGAGGAGAAACCCCATTTGCCTCCAAAGTTGATCTGCCCTAAAACACAGGCAGTAAATGCCTGAGCTGAGGGAGGAGGTGTTAGTTGGCTTCTGTGGAAGACTGAGGGGTGACGACAGTCGACCTTCTCCTTGCTAATACTAAAACCACTCTAAAAAGCCCTCCAGACACTACACAGCTAAAGTTTTAGGGTGGAGTGTCAGAGGACTGTGAATTTGTGCAGAGGTCTCTGTCTCACCCCCAAGGGACTGTGTTGCACAGCAGAATTTGAAATGTAAAGCAGATCTGAATTCTCTGCTTTTTTTTGGGTACGGGCTCAATTTTGGGCTAAAGGGGAACAAAACGCAGGGGGGCCATGGGCTATAGGGTGCAGCAGAGTGGGACACAGCAGCGATACCTGTGCCTAACCATTTTGATCTCATTTTGTGGTTAGTATCTCAGCGCTGCTGTAGTGCAGCTGTGTCAGCCAAGCACTGCCTGAAACCACTGGTGAGCCTGGCAGATAAGTAACGTGTTGGTCTGTCATCAGGTGACTTTGCTGGAGGCAGGTGAGGAGTTACCAGGCTGCTTTGCCCTTGAGTAAGACCAAGTGAAGCAATTGGACAAAAAATTATTATTTCTGTCTGCTTTGTAATATGTTTCTGTAAAGCAAAAGACACCTTTCTGTTCCTCTTTTATGAAGCTTTGTTTGGTGTCCTTGGAATACATCTAGAAAATTTCAGGTCAAACTAACCCTCCAGGGCAAATGTGACGTAGAAAGCAATTTTAGCTCCTCATACAGAAGCGCAGCTGTTATTTCTCCATTGTGAGGTGGCCTCAGACATAAAACTGTGGGCTGCTGTGCACATGGGGAAGCAGCATCGTCACCTTTGCTCTTCTGCTATTGCCATATTGATGCTAAAAATAGTCCGCCTGTGATCCCTGCCCAGTGGCAGTGGTAGAGGGGATAGAAAGCACTTTGTGCATCTCATTTAGTCCTGAGCAGCTTATCAGTGTTTGGACAGCCGGGTACAGCAGCACCTGGCACAGTTACGCTGTTGCTCATGCGCGCACAGCCCCAGTTGCCCGAGGACAGACCCTCCTGCCATTACACTGGTTGCTTTGTCCACATTTGGCATCATCAGGAAACAGAGTAGGACTTGGGAGTGCCAGATACAGCATCCTCTGGCACAGAGGCATTCAGGAGGCTGTTTGTGCTTGCTCTGCGTACAATAGCCAAGCGCCTGTCCAAGAGCCCGAGCTCGTGGTTCAGGGTGACCCCTGGACAATTGTCTTCCTGGCTTCAAAAAATGCCAAGGAGGCAGCTAGTCCTCGCCATGTGACCAGGGCCTGGTGTGCTGGCTCCCTGTGCTGCAAAGTCTCCTCTACCACACCTCAGGGCTAGGACAGGTAACACCAGCAGACTTGATTCATTGGAAAATGAACCCTGGATAACTGTGATAAAATGTCACTTGAGGAGTTTCAGACACGATTTGTAGTTTATTCCACCTTTGTTTTACTGCAAGCTCACCAATTGTCTTTTTTTTTTTTTTGACCTTTAGTAAGTAAAGCAAAAGATGTATAGAGTATTTTAATCAAACTGGTTTAAAGAAGTTTGCATGCTTCAACATGTTTGATCCAGCATTTGATCTGGTCTGTCTTTCCTTCTCCAGATCTAGTGAATGACTTGGCAGAAGGGGCTGCTGTAGCAGAGGTTTCTAATTGATTGCTCATTTGTCTTCAGCCCCAAGGCTCCAGTTAAGCACTTAAATGTGTGCTTGAGGTTGAAGCCATTAGTGCTGCTGATTTCGAGGTTTGGCACATGCTTCTGTGCTTTTACTGGCTGGATTGGAGCCTGATCTTCTTTCCTGCTATTTGTTTCAGGCTGCTTGTTATTTCAATCTCTGTGGCTTCCTTTGCAGGGGGAGGAATCAGCCATGCTTGGAGTGAGCGGTTATGTGGAATATCTCCGGGAGCAGGAGGTTTCTGAGCGCTGGTTCCGATACAACCCAAGGCTCACTTGTATTTACTGCGCCAAATCCTTCAACCAGAAAGGCAGCCTGGACCGGCACATGCGTCTCCACATGGGCATCACGCCTTTTGTCTGCCGCATGTGTGGGAAGAAGTACACCCGCAAGGATCAGCTGGAGTATCACATCCGCAAGCACACAGGCAACAAGCCCTTCCATTGCCACGTCTGCGGCAAAAGCTTCCCTTTCCAGGCCATCCTTAACCAGCACTTTCGCAAGAACCATCCTGGCTGTTTGCCTCTGGAGGGGCCTCACAGCATCTCCCCCGAGACCACTGTCACGTCTCGGGGGCAGGCAGAGGAGGAATCTCCTCCGCAGGAGGAGGCCGTCGCCATGGGGGAGACGGCCCAGGGATCTGTGTCCACGACTGGGCCAGACTGAGACACAGCTGCGGAGTCTGGGGAGAAGGGACCGTCTTCCCGTCTTAGGCTCTAACGAGTCAGCACCAACCTGGCAGGCTGGTACTGTAACTAGTGCAATGCCACCACTGGACAAAAAGAAGCTCCCAAGATGTTGCCAAAATAGAAATCTCTCTTTTCCTCTTTCTCACCCCGCCCGGCCCCCCACACACTTAGAGTGCTGAAAGTTTTTATCCCTTATTCCTCCTCTTGGAGAAAAACAAAACAACTGTGTCAATCAACTTCTTATTCAGGGATCGACAGGATTTTACATTTTTTTACTGTTCCGTAGTGTTCTGGAACGAGCGGTCATTTGTATTCTCCGCATTTTGGCCCAGCAGCTGGGCCTACTCCTCGCCAGAATCTGCTGGTCCAGCTCCAGGGAAGAGCAGGGGCAAGGGGCTGTTGCCCTCCTCCCTTCCCCAGGTAGTTGCCACGTTAAAAGAAAACAAAAAGACTGTCCTGGTGGAACCTGCCTTGCCCAGGTGTATTTATCCCTGTCTTATTTTTGGTGTGTCTCTTTTTACATTTTTACCTAAACTATTATTTTAGGGCTTTTGGCTTTTCCCATTCCAGGCGCGTGACCTCGGCACCCTGTGTTGAAAGTGGGCCTGGCCATAAAGCAGTATTTTAGAAGTCAGCAAAATTGGAAGAGCTTCGGCTACTTGAAAGTGAAATTTAGCAGCTGTGAGGTTTGCGTTAGACTCGGATGCGTTGGGGGAAGGGTTGGAGGGCTCTTTTGGAGGAGGAGGTTGTCTTTTGCTGTCACTGATCTGGAGAGTTCGGAGCGCTCTGCCGTCCTGGCCATGCTTCGGGTGTTGCCGAGCGTTAGGAAGAGTTTTTCTGGACTGGCTGAAATGCAGAGTTAGAGGCTGGCTACCAAAGTCCTTCACCCCTGCTCCCCGCTCGACACGCACTTGATCTTTTCTAACAGCAATATGGTATAATACCGAGATACTATCATCCCAGCCCAGCAATCCAGGGTGGTTGCTTTTAAACCTGTTTCTACAAACTAGTTTGATAACTTTTTTTTATCAATGAAATGCAAAAAGAAAAGAAAACCCTACTTTATTTCCTCGTAACAGTTCAGGAAACTTAAAACGAGTGGTTCCTAGAGCAATCACAACCTCTGTCCCCTTGCATGGACTGAAAACTTTTGTATTCAAAGCAGCTCTGATGTTTGGAGCGAGTTTAGCGAACTCGCAGAGAGAAGCCTGCGTCCTTCTTGTAGGTGTTTGCATGTGCTTACGTGTTCCCTAAGCTGAAGAGCATGGGACAGGTAGAGAAGTGCAAATATCTCAACATCTTTTGAAGAAGTCTTTTCACAAATATGCAATATTTTAAGAGTTTTCTCTGGTTCTGATGCCGAGTTGTTCACGACGGAGGGGGAAATGAATGACAGGTTGCAAAATCGGGTTTGAGAGAGGCCATTTGGTGGAAGGAGTTCTCTTGAGGATGTGTAACGTGTACGATAAGGAAGGATGAAGTTCTGATCCTTAAAGTGATGGGAGGAACAGGGAGACACTTAAAAAGCAACACCCTTCCTCTTGCTTTGCCAGAGCAAGACAGGCGAGCGGTTAGAGTGTGGGCTTGGTGGGCAGGGGATTAGCGAGTGAAAACAAAACCTTTGCAGTCTGACTGCACAGTCTGGGGCACATGGAAACACCTCCAGCCCTTGCTTCCCACACCTGCAAACTGGGCCTTGGGATCGTTATCCTGCCCCTTCAATGGGAAGAGAATTTGGAAAAGGGTGATGATTCTGGCCTCGCTTTGGGTATTTGTCTTAAAGTGAAAGGTCTCACTGTTCCTCCCATGTCTCTCTCAAGAAGCAGATGTGGCTCTAATGGTTTTGTGGGAGGGGGGAGAAGGGAAGGGCTTGGTGCCAGGATCACATGTAACGGGGATGTGCTCCTAAGAGAGGAACCTTTGCAGGTGTTCTGACCCAGGCACCTGCAAAGTACAATTTCATTGACCATTTCAGACAGGAGAACTGATATTTCACTTCCATTTTCCTTCTGTCCTTTCTTCCTCCTCTCCTGTCAAGTGCATCATCACACAGTGAATGATTTTCTAAGTGGCCATCCAAGGGACCAGCCCCGTTGGGTTTCCCGTCGAAAGTCAAACAGGATTGTACCGAAACAGTCAGGTTGCCAGAGAGCAGTCGCAGAAGATAAGAGGGTGACTAAGGTAGGTTTCGTTGCAATCGAGGTGTGGGAGGAGTGGAGCTGTGCAGAGTTTGCTGCTTTAGTCATAGCTTTTGAAGTTACCAAAAATCAAGGAGAAAAAAAAAAAGTTAAAAACTTTGAAATCCTATCCTGTTCACACTAGAGAGCATCAAAAAGTTACTTTTAGTTGCTTAAAAGATTTTTTTAAGTGTTTAAAAATAGAACTTTTAAAAGAATACTACCAAACTATTAAAAAAACAAAAACACATAAAGTATTTATATACATATATTATATATAAATATAGTGGGAAAGTTTCCCTACTGAGCTTGCTGTGAAGAGAAGGGTGAAGGTGCAGTAACTGCTATCCAAGCAACATTTTCCTGAAACAGTTGGCAACCGACCCCCCCGAGGCGCAGCACCCAGAGGGCTGCCGTGGACCGGGGAACACCTTGGTGTGGGCGGCAGCGCTGTGAGTTCCCCGAGCGGGTTTTGCTTTCGCCGGATCGATACTGTGAATGGAGCAGCGTCCCCACAGCCTGCAGCACGTCCTGCTTTGCTGAGTCGCTGCTTCCATTGGCCCGGGGAAATCCCTGAAACTGCTCCCTTCCTACCGTAACTAGGCTGGTCTGAAAACCAAGCTTGTGAAAGTTTTTATTTTTTCCTCTTTTATGTTCGTTTGTTTTGGGGGGGTTTTTTTGGGTTTTGTTTTTCTTGTTTGGTTTTGGTTTTTGTTTGTGCAGAGGTTGCCACTGTATAAACGATCGTTTCTGATTGCATGCAATAGAGCCAATGTTCTTGCCCGGGCCTCACTGAGGTGAAGTTTATAGCTTGTAGCTAGAGTCAGTATAAGGTATGGTAGTGGGAATCATTTTAATATTATTTCTGTACATGTAATGGATGTGTATGTGTATGTATGTGTGGGAATCATGGTGTCTAATGTTTTCTTGAACGATGCTGAAAGCAGTTCAGGCCCATCCGCACTAGAAGATGGAACCAGCTCAGAAGGAATTGTTTATTAAACTTTTCTTTCAGTGGTTGACTTCCTCGGTGCAGATAAGGCCAGAGTTCAAGAAAAATGGGGGTGGAGGTTTTATGTGGTGTGGAAAAACCTCATGTGAATTTTCCAGCAGCGGCAGAGCTGCTTTCCGTGACAGAGCGATGCTGCCGCGTGTCGCCTCTCCCCTGGCAGCCCGTGTAGCTCTTCACAGTTGCACCAAAGCTGTGGAGAATCAGATGCCAACTTTCCGAGTGTGAATGCTTCTGTGATGGGTTGAGGCACAGCTTTGCATTTCCATGTCTAGCTGCAGCTTTCTCCCCTCTGCCAAAACTGTGATTTCAACTGTGATTTAAGGAGGATGTGAAGAGAACTCTGTTGTATTTTAATACCTCTGTACGTAACATTTCTGTCCGCTTCAGAGTTAAGGCTACTAACCCGTTCGTTTGCTTGCCTCGGGCAACAGGAGGAACACCCTCTATTCCTTCAGTTGTCTTTCTTGGAAGGGGGGACACATTTCTTAGTTCTTTGCTGTGGCAGAGAAACCTTCCAACTGTGAAGTGTTGCAGTTATTTCCCAGAGCCCGCAGAAAGCCCCGGTGCCAAGTCCCAGTGGCGTGGCCGTGACAGTTGCTGTGGCCAATTCCCTGCTGCTGCTGCTGCTACTGCCAGGCTCCCTGTGAATAGATGTGAAAGTAACGAGAGTTGCATTAATACTGTGCTGCTGCTCCAGGGAAAAGCTAAACCTCTTCCTCTCGGGAGGATGACCCTGAGGGAGGAGAAGGCAGGAGGCCTTCTTGCTCTCTTGCAGTGAGAGTATGTGAAAGCAAACCATGCTGTATTTACAGCAGCTTGATAGAGAGGGATGAATGAGGAGGCTTTAAAAAATGTGAATTCATAACAAGAGGCTGAGAACACACTTAGAGCTATATCATAAGATCCAGGGATATCAGCCTGGTAGGAGTCAGAGCAGCCGATGCAGATGGACAATCCCTCACTTGTCCTCCCAGCATTCTCTGGCCGTCGAATTCAGTCCCTTGCCTTACCTACTACTTCTCTACAATATTTTCAAGCTGTGATCTGTATAATTTCACTTTCAGAAGTTTGGGTGGCTGAAGGGCAGGAAGAATAGAAAGCATTTTGTGTCTCTGCTGCTGTTTTAAATCCAGCAGAGGTGTGTAGCAACTGACTTTCCATCTGACAGCCCTTCAGAGCTGGAATTGCACTTGAAACAAGCTGTGCTCTTGCTGAGAAGCGTAGCAGGGCAGGCTTGGTGGGGAGGGCACTGAGCCAGGATTTCAGTCCTTCGTGAGAGCAAGGCTGAAATAAATGGACAGGACAGATCTCCCTGCTTGTCCTGCTCTTGTTTTGAAACAGCAAGCTGACTTTGTTTTCCAGGGCAGGCTGTCCCAAGCCTCTAGGCAGTAGTAACTGCACTTAAAAGGGTGATGCCCAGTTCAGTAAATGATGCAGTCTTCGAGCAGAGTCCTGCTGCCTTCAGGTGATTCAACCCTAATGATGCTGTTGCAAGAGCAGAATTGTAGCTTTTATTTGCTGCTGACACCTCTTCTGCAGAATCCAACATATAAATAGAAAACGAGCTAAAAAGGTGCAGTTTATTTGGGTGGAAGGTAGCTTGTGAGATAGACTGGGTCATGCATCTGTAAAACCAGCAAAAGTTAACACCCCTTAAACTTATTACTTACACTCTGTAAGTTTTTCCTTTCTGATCCATGACCTGCCTGCCCAATGTAAAGGATGAAAAGTAATTGGCTTAAGTTGTGCCAGGGGAGGTTTAGATTGGACATTAGGAAAAAATTTTACACTGAAAGAGGGGTGAGGCATTGGGACAGACTGCCCAGGGAGGTGGTGGTGTCACTGTTCTTGGAGGCATTCAACAACCATGTGGATGCCATGCTTCAGGACATGGTTTAGTGGTCATGATAATTTTAGATGGATGGTTGGACCAGATGATCTTGGGGGTCTTCTCCAAGCAGTGGTTCTGTGAATTGAGCCGTACCAGCATCCTTCAGTGTTTCTGCAGATCAGTGACACCAAATGCTATTCTTTCTCTACCGGAAATATTTTGGGGATGGGAGAAGTCACAGAACTGTAATTCAGGAAACTTCTAATTTTTGTCAAGGTTTGGGCTTTGAGTGTCCCCTGGGAGCCGAGCCCATAACCAGGAGTGCAGTCAGCAAGTTGGGTCTTTGGAGGGAGCTGCCGCTGGGCGCCAGCGTAGCCCCATCCGGCGATAGCGATTGTCTTGGAGATGAGCAGGGCTCCTGCCACGAGGTGAGATCCATGCACAGAGCCTTGGCATCTTCAGTGGAAGCTCCTAAAGAGGAGCTAAGTATCTTTATTTTAATCATTGTCATTCAAAGGATATTTTAATATAAAATACATACATATAAATGTGTATGTACATTTATATATATATATTTGTAACCAAATGAAAGCTAGAACTATGCAAACACTACTGGCTGCTGCTTGAAACTAATGTCTACGAGAACTAGAGTAGATTTGGAGTAGATTCATTGAGGTTTCTTGTTTTTTAGGTTTTTAAATAAAATGCAGCAGACCAAAGTTTTGCTGCAGTTAGTCTTACTAGAAACTTAGGTTATTCCTAACCTGGAACCCACTCGAGTGGGTTGTAAAATTACCTGAAGAGTCCTACCATCTCAAAAATATTTCCACTTGCCTTGGAATTATTGCTGAAGGGCTTTCTTTTGTGGAACATAGGAACACATGGAGGCTGGGACTGGGAGAGATTGGATGGGCAGTCAGAAGTGAAGTAGAATTCACAAGGACTGGGACATAGGACTGAGTTGGCTTCAAGGAATTTTCCTGCTCGTGAAGATGCCCGTCTCTGGGATGGAGGCAGCAATCAGAGCATCACTGGGCTTGAGGTACCAGTGGAGGTATCAGAAGTCTTCCTACTGTATCTGCTGGTACCTGAATTTAGTCTGCTGGGAGAAATTCCATGCAGTTTCTACCCTTTCTTTGTGTCAGATCTGATCTTTGCTTTTAGGCTTAACTACAGTAGATCTGACTGTAACCTTTAGTGACCTTTGACTTCTTACTCACGGGGACTGTAGAAAATTCAGGTTTCCTATAACGTTATCCTCATCCCAACTGTGAACATGTTACTACTGCTTCTTATAATTTATTGTCTTTCTGTTCCTGAACGTCTGTATGATCCAGCTGTTCACCAGCACCACCTTCCAGTGCTTCATTAGCTTTTATGCACAGGGAATTGTTGCAATGGATAAGTTGACCATGCTAGTTGGAAGAGTAGAAGCCTTTGGAGAATGACTTTTGCTTCCTCTAGCTGTCATTAGGGAGTGCACACACACATACTTGTATATACATATATATGTATACATATATAAAGTGTTTCAATATAAACTCATTTAGCATTATTCTTATTTAATTTATATTTTAATCCAGTTGTAAACCAAAGTATTACAGCTTGTGAAATGATGCATCGTGGAAATAGGAGGAACCTTTTTTAGATGAGAGCTCTGAAAGGTCTTTGTGGATACGAATAAGACTTAAGAGCTTGTCCTGCTGAAATCCTAGAGATTTGCAGCCTTGGAGGGGTTTAAGACTTCCTGGGGAGGCAGTGTGGGTTCCCATTTTAAATAGCTCTTGTGGTGGTGTTTTGAGATAACTTGGTACGGAGGAATCGCTAAGTGGGGTGTCTGAAGGAGGAGAGGTGTGTGGTTAAAGTGACGAGGGCGATGTCAGGGGGCACTGTTTGCTCCTGGTGTCTCTGCTCCCCGATCTGGCCCGAGGTGTACTGTGTTCAGCTCTGGACAGCTCAGTACTGCCTTGTTGAGCCACCCGGCAGGGAACTGGCGGGTCGATGGTGTGGCGAGTGCACTGAAAGCACCACTCAGCAGCTTTTTCTGCTGCTGGACTTTTCCAGCACAATCCCTTTAGAGTCTGTGCTACCCTGCTGGTCACAAAACCTGGGGCTTCTGCCCTGCCTCCTGAATTGGGATGCTTTAAGGAAGCAAGAGGACTTGCCTACTAGAATGCCTCGAGGAGATCCCCTTCAAGGGAAAACAAGGCAGGAATGTAGGTGCAGGTTTGCTGTATATGCTGTAACGTCGATCTAGAGTGACTCCCTCTGGTCCTCTACCTGACCCCTTCCTTTTACATGCAGGGTGTAAAAGGTGAATGCCCACAAACACATGTAGAAAAGCTGGGACAGGCTGTGTCAGTGCTGGCACTGCTTCTGCCTGCATCCCCTGGGGCTTGCTGCTTCTTGCTGTGCCACCTAACAAGGGTTGGAGCTGGGAGGTGTTTGTTGAGATGGAGTATGGTTGCAACTGGACCAGGTGCTCCTGGGCAGGGCTCCGTGCCTTCTGACTTGGGAATTGTAGTGGTTTCCATGGTACTTAATGGTTTTATAAGAAAATAAGTACATCCTGGCAAGCTCAGAAACAAAAAGGGAAAAGACAGTAAATCAGACTGTAGTGTGGTACAACTGGGAGCTAGAGAGAGGAAGCCACAAAAATAGCCACAGATGTACTTAGGATCTAATGTATAGCTTTAGAAACCCAGCCATTGCTATTTACTGATGTCTAGAGGTGGCTGGGTTGTTGGTTCTTTTTTTTTTTTTCTCTTCTATGGAGATGAGTGCTCTGCTGTTACCAACAGAAGAAAAAGTGGGTTCACAGTTAAAATCTTGCTGACTCTTCTGTTCAGGGGAGTAACTACCTTTCCAGGGGATTAGCAAACACTAAGAACAAATTTGCCTCTTAACTATGTCCCATGGGCTTGGCAGCAGCTCCACTTGCTCTTGCTCATCTGTTCAGCCTGCACACAAGAGTCTCTTTTTAAGGAAGGTCTCCCTGCATCCCTTATACTGAGCAGGATGATGTTCCACCTCTCACACAGATCTGCCAGCCACATGCAGGACAATATTTATCTACTAGATGTCAAATATAGGAAGACTGTAAGCTATTTGATTTGTAATCATAGTTCCTGAGTATTGCGGGTTGAGCACAAGCTCCCTGTGCTACCAGCATGTAGGAACATCATCCACCACATCAAATTCCTTGTGATTGAGTCATCCTGTAAAATAACCTCAGTGCAAAGGTGCTTCTTCAGGCAGCTCTCAGGAGAGACTGGTCTGGTACCAGCAGCAGATCCCATCTGAGGTACCTTAGACCAAGGCTGCTACTGGGAAAAAAAGAGTTAAGACATTTGGCTGTACTGTCATTTTTTGTTCAAATAACTTTCAATTACATATGTATTTTATTGTTTTACAAAAGGGTAGCCCTTCCTTCTGAAAATTTCCTGAGTTGATTATTAAGTAGCACTAGCATGAGGGTGCAGCACTCAGTAGCTCCATGGTGTTTAGTGGGCTGATGATGCTCTGTAAACTGGAGGCAGTGGTGACTGCAGCTGTCTGGCTTTCTCTAGAATACTTCTGATGGCTTTTGGACCCAGACCAAAAATGCTTCATTTTGTTTTAAAGCTTTAATTCTTTTTGTGGAAGTGTTGAAAAATCTTAGATCCTCCCCCCTTGTTATTCTTATGTTCTGTTTAGTTAAATTCTCATCCAGCATTGGTTTGTAATCTAAGAATGATTTCTACAACGCCCATGGGTCAGGCTTTCTAGGTCTTTGCAGATATCAGAAGGTTTAAACCTGTGGCTGTAAGAGGTGACGTTTGTAATGTGGTTTTTATAGTGCCATAGATGTTGGGAGGGATGAGGAAGGGTCACTGCGTTGAGCTGGGCTCTGTCATGCTGTGGATCCAGTCACTGGGCAGTAGTGCCTGCTTGCTGGGCATGAGCTTGAAGATGCAGGTGGGATTGTCTTTGTGTGTTTTCCTCATGGCTTACCACGGGGCAGTGCACAGCAGAGCCTGCTGCCTTCAGCTGCAGGAGCACAGCCAGGGCTGAAGCCACAGCTTCATGGTTGTCAGGAGCCTGCATGGGAACTGCAGGAGGGGAATCATGCACCTTGAGAATGAAAAAGTAGTTGGACTTGTCAAAGGCTTTTATGGAGGAGGAGTTAAACCTGCTTTTGGCAGGGTGGTGGAGCAGGCCTGGGGGTCTTGCTGTTAACATATGCTCAGACCCTTGTTTTTGCAGGGTGAGATGGGCCATGTCAGAGATTTGGGCAAGGAAGGTGGTACTGCTTGAACCCCACATTCTCATTCCAGGTTTCTGTCGAGAACCACAACAAGTAGGTCGATGCCACCACTGGGTGGAGAGGGGAGTTCTGTAGCACCATGTTAGGTGGTTGTGTGTATGTTACATACAGGGATGCTGGCAGCACTGTGCCAGAGACACCCCAGGGTGACAGGCACCTGTAGGAGGATGGTGTGGTGTTACCCAAAAGTGGTTTTAGCTGGGGACAGACAGCTCAAGACCTGGTCTTAGCACCAAGGGAGGTGACTCGTGGGTGGTTTTCTTCTTTGCTGGAAGTTACCGTGTCTGCTGGAAAAAAAAATGCATGTGGAAGCCTGGGGTAATTCTTGCTAGGAAACCAGTTCCATTCTGCTTATATTCCAGCAGTAAAATAATAAACAGAATAATTATTTTTTGTTAAAAAATATAGTGTGTTAATTCTAATCTGGTGACTGTGACCTGCTGACATCATTGAGCATGTGACTTGCATCACACCTCTTACAAAGCTGTTTGTCTTCCCCGTGCTTCCCTTTCCCTGTGTGCTGCTGAGCACTGTAAAGTGTTCAGCCCTCAAAGCAATTGCAGACAGCAGCACTTCCACTGCACAGCCAGTTTGCTCACATGAGACAGGTTCTTTAGATAGCCAGGGACACACCATCTGGTTCTTCCAAGCCTGAGCTGTTTGGTGTAGCTGGGAGGAGATCTGCAAAGTGCAAACAGAAACAGTGAGGAAAGGAGGTTGGCTCAGCAGGGAGGAGGAGACATCTGAAATATGAAGAGGGCTCATCTGTTTTCAGCACTGGCTGGGGCTGCTGGCACTGGAGACCAACAGGAGGTTGGGTAGAACAGGTGACATGACAGCAAAGTGGTGTTGGGAAGTAGGGTGCATTTGTGTCTAGCACGTTGTGGATTCTGTAGGCAGGGAAATGCCAGATTCAGAACCTGTGTGTGTCCAGGTGCAGGCAGGAGAAAAGCTGCTGCTCTGGGAGACAGGTGTGCAAAGTCACCACTACCTTGTCCTACAATGTTAGAGCTGAGCATTGCCAGCCTTTTCCATCCTGGAGCTGTGAATGCTAACAAAGGGAAACTCGGTTCCTAGTGGTGAGGCAAATTTGCTGTGCAGATTTCAGAACCCCACCTTGGAAGGAGCTGAAGGGTGGATATAGGTAGCACCAGACAGATTTTGAGTGCCATTTTCTGAATGTCAGGTTTTCTAGCAAGTGTTTAAGCTGCTGAAGGCTGAGGTTTGCTTTTGTTTCAGTACCCCCTCCTTCACCAATGTCTTGTCTTCTATTGAAAGCAGCCAGAGGGAGGGTGCAGAGAAGATGGAGCCAGAATCTGCTCAGAGTTGCATGATAGAAGGAGGAGCAGCAGTAAGCAGACTTTGAATCATTTTAAGTATTCTAAGGCATTTCACTGTGAGAGTAGCCAAACACTATTGGAACAGGTTGTCCACAAAGACTGTGAAATCTCCATTCTGGGAGATGTGCACATTTGACCAGCAAGGACCCCAAGCAACCCTGCTGGAAGTCAGCCCTGCATTGAGGGGGGAGGCAGGATAGATACCGAGAGACCTCTCTCCCACCTTCCTTAGTCTGGGCTTCTCTCCCCCTCCCCTGGAATATTAAATATTGCCCCACCACATCATCCAAAACAAGGGAGAGAGCTTTTCATCCTCCGAGTGCATCTCCAGTTACAAATATCTTGTCTGACCCAGTCTGTGGAGAATTTCAGCCATTCTCCATGTAAGACTGCAGCCTCCAGGTTCCCGTTGCCATTAGACTATGCCAAGCTGTATTTTTGTTACTGTTTTTTATTTTTACTATTATCATGTTAAAATGGGCAACCTTAATGGGCTTCCTAGTTCATATCAGTTAAGCTTTTAAAACTTATTCAGGTATCTCTTAAATACTGCTGTGTAAGTTCCTTGTTTAATCTGACATAATCTAATTTATTATTTCACTGCAGTTATCTAAGGCAGTAGTTCAGAAAAAACCCCAGTGCATTATTTTTTTTTCAGCCTGTCAGTTATGTTCAGCCTCCAGCTTTACTGGGTTTTGTCAATGTATTTACCCTTCTCCCCTTCACATCTATGGTTTAATGTCTTCATTATTTTTATATTGCAGCAAAGCCTATTTATTTAAACCTTCCTGTTACCTTTGCAGTCAGACCCAATACCATTGGCTATGAAACTGTGAAACTAAATAGAAATAAAAAATTAAGCAAGATTGGTTTGTGTTACTGCTGGTTGTAAAATACAGAAAGTAGCAGCGTAAAAGGAGAAAAAAAGAAACTGAAATAACAGTCTGGGGTGAGGAGAGCAATCACAAAACTACAGTTGAGAAACTTCTGGAATATAAGTTTTAACTTGGTATTACTTTACTGGTTCCCCATTTGGTCAAGTTTAAAAGCTGTTTCTTGAGACCAAGAGGTTTGTCTGGGGTCTGTTCGTTCACCTCTGCACCCAGGGCATTGGTTTGATTGGGAAGCTTGTGCTCCTATGATGTTAATTGCTCAGAGTTTATATGCCTAAGGAAACTGGATTACTGTGAAGCTTTTATTTAATACTTCATTGCATGTAAATTGGTAACTGAACACAATTCTTGGCTTAGAGAGGCGAGGGGCAGTGAGGACGAGGAAGGTGCAGTGTCACCGAAGGCTGACAGCTGCTGCTTCCACTAACTAAAGGTGAAGGCTGCAGTTCTGCCTTGTGGCACAAGGTGTGAAGCCTCATCACCCTGCAGCCGTCCCCTGCCCTCGGGTGCTTTCTGTTGGCTGCACCCCTATCAGAATCCAGTGAATTAGTCCTAGGTCTGTTCCCAGTGAGAACACGGAGATATTTGTTAGTAGAGGCTGAAGGCAAAGTGGATCTCTGCTGGAGGTGTAGGGACTGTGGTAAGCAGGGACTTCTCTCATGTGGTAGGAGGTTTCCTAAGCCAGGGTTCTGTTGATGATGGAAGCAGCCCAGGCAGGACTGTGGGTGAATTTGGACCAGAGAGCAGAAGTTTGTCACACCCTTTGCTGATTCCTTTTGGCTCCTCCAAAGCGCTTCCCTGGGCACAAAGCTGCCGTGCTCCATCTCCCAGGGCTGTGCTGTGACAGGGCACAGCGACGGGCAGAAGGGTTTTGAAGCGAATGGGGAGCGCCCTCATTCCAGTAACTCACATTCCCTTTGTGTTCATGTAGGTAAAACTCGCTGGTGTCTGGGACAGGCCCAGGGTTGTGAGAATAATGTCTCTTGGTGGCAAAACAGGGACTTTGCTGAATAAGCTCTTTTAGAAACGGAGTTGGGCAGAGAGTAGCAGACAGCCCTGTGTTCTGGCGGTAACGTGCTCCTCACCTCACGCCCTACGCCAGCATGAGGGCAAGAGAAGACTGTCTCAGAGTTTAGTTGACAGAAACAATAGCAGATTATTCAAAGTACTGCTTTTGTCTGAAAAGGGAAGGGATGGGGTTTCCCCTAAGCTTTTACTGTCTTAAACACTAGCTGAAGCTCCCAGTTGTCTGTGACACTGCCCTCTGCCCCTCCTTTCCCCAGTGTCACCCCCTCTTTCCTGTACAACACTGTGAATATGACACCAGTAGCAACGTTTGACATTTCCATTCCACTGCTCAGAGCACGAAATGCTGCCCTGTGCTGACACAGTGACTGTAGCAGATGAGCTGTGACTGAGCACCCTGTTCAGCTGAACAGAAAGCCCCAAAGAGGGGTTGAGGCCTGAGTGCTTCCTTGCAGGGCAGGGGAAGAGCCTTGTAACAAGAGTTAACAACCTAAGTGGCTTCAGATAGCAATGTCCTAATCAAATTTGATTTGTAACAAACTAAACTGACAATCAATTTCTAAAATCTAAAAGATTCTTAGAGGGAATAGTCAAGTATGTCTTCAACAGAAAGATTTAACTGGGATAATTTTTAATAAAAGAGCACAGACTTTTTTCTTTTTTTTTTTTTCTTTCTTTTCATTTTGTTTATATGAGCAATCACTCCAGAAATTGAGTTGCATTAAGCAGCAGAAGATACACAGGACAGTAACTACCTCTCTCTCTCAGAGTGCTGAGGTTATCACTCTACACACTCTATCAGCAAAGCTTTCACGTCAAACAGGTTTGTTTTCCTTACCTCTGTGTTTCCGAAATGCAGGTCTGCTCTGTAAAGTGACTCTAGGGAAATGGCATCTGGCAGGGGGAAGCCTTTTGGGGTCCACCATCCCTCTTTGCCATCAGTTTCTCACTGTGATCCTTGCAGGTTTCCTCTGAGGCTGTGACAGTTCTGGGTGGGTTTGTTACTTGATGTATTTTAACTGTGACATGTCCCACTGGCCAAAGGCTGCTGCAGAGCTGTGAGCTCAGCATCCTGCACAGGGAAATCAGTTAACAGTGAGAAAGGTAAGAGGAGAATCCATCTCCCTCCTGCCTCCAAGAGAGCAGGCAGCAGTTAAAAAAAAAGCAAAAAAAAGGCAAAAAAAAAAGCAATAAAAATACAAGATGCTTTTGTAAGTTGTTCATTAGTCAGCAGATCTGACTCTACAAATTTATATATATATATACATACAGAGAGCAGATCTCTCACGTGAAAAGGTGCCATTTTTTTTCTAAATGGAGTCCCTTTCCAAACTAGAACAGCACTTTAAATAGGTTCCTCTTAAAAAATAAAATAGATAAATAAAAAAACCAACAAAAAAAAAAAATAAATAACCCTTTACTGAAGAAATGCACTTTAAATGGTAAGATGAGTACGGCTGTCACTGGCTTTTGAAACAGCCTGTACAGGTGGGTGGCTTCTTGTCAGCCAGAGCCCCAGAGGGAGCGACTGTTGCCAGACTTTGGCTGCCATCACAGCCCAAAAAAAACCACAAAAACAACAAAAAAACACAAACTACCGCAGCTCTACCTCCCGCCCCCGCAGCCCTCTCGGCCTGGCGCTGCCCTGGCAGGCAGCTCAGCCCCGCTGTGGTGCTCCCAGGACCGGCTCCCTCCCCCTGCTGGGGTACTTTCTGTGACTGGCCGAGAAAAAACCCCACCCTCGCCTGTAATTATTGAAACCCCGGCTGCGGGAGGTCAGAAGCGACAGCCGGTCACAGCACAGCAGAGGGACCGTCTGCCTGAGCGGGGCTGAGCCCAGTCAGAGCGAAGCCCTGAGGACGACATTGCTGGGGGTGGGGGTTGTTTCCAGAAGGTGGAGATGGAGCCCTAGGCAGTTCAGTATTTTTTAAATTTTTTAATTTCTTTTTTAAAGCAGAGTTTGCCTGTCCCACATTGTTTCTGCTCTGAGCTGGTTTGCAGAGTAACCATTTGTAAGAAAAATTGTGCTGTCACCTTCAACTGTTGACCCATAAACTTGTTAGGACAGGTGTCCTAATGCTCAAAACTGACTTTCACAGTTACAAAATTTCCTGCTGTACTAATTATTCTCTTTTTTTTTTTTTTTAACAATTACTTTTATTTTTGGTTGCAATCCTTATTTTAAGAAAAAGCATCAGTGTTCACATGAGCCTGCAGTAGGTTGAAGTGTGATCTTGCTGTGTGCAAGTTGTGGCTGTTAGGCTGTTCTTCAGTGGTTTCACAAGCTGCTTCCAGGCTGGTCCTCCCCCCTCACTTTCCCTTTCCTCCTCCAGTGGCAGAGAGCAGCTCTCTGGAGGGGCTGCCAGCTCTGGGGCCGGTGGTGTCCAGGGCCAGGAAGCGCTGCTGGAGGGGGAGCAGGCAAAGGGGGCTGGAGAACCAGAGCTGGGGAAGGGGGAAACCAAACTGAGGTAGAGGGGACTGTACAATGGCATTGAAAGCAGTTTGGCAGAAAGCTCTCTCATTGGACAGCTTTAAGAACAATGTGAATGAAAACTTAGCAACTTGGATAGGAATCTTTGAAAATTCTATAAATGTATACTTGAAAATCCTGTTTGTATTAAAAAAAAACAAAACAAAACAAAACAAAAACAAATCGCATTTTCTTCTTTCTTTTAACACTGTGTAAAAGAACATTAT
>VYZU01087373.1:89071-100261 GCA_013401355.1 Ceyx cyanopectus | reverse complement strand
AAAAAAATCAGCAAAGGAGGCAAAGAGCACTGTAGAAATAAATTATTATCAAAGTTAATAAATAGGATGGAGGACACAGTGTCTCATATTTAATGAGATAGAAATAAAAGTAATCAGCATAGTTTAAGTACCTTTCTAGATAGAAATGATAGATGCATTTCAAGCAAATGATAGATGCATTTTCAGGGGTTTTTTGCAGGTTTGGGAAGATAGGTGATGTCATATCACAGTATGGAAATGCAACTGCAACTTTGACATTGGGAAATTGGATACAAGCAGTCTGGGAGCAAACAGCCAGCCTCCAGAGGGAGGCTGGAGCGGAAATGCTGAAGTTCACACCACTTAGCACAGCAGCCAAGTTCCAGATCCTATAGAAATGATCCTGGGTGAAATACTGATTGGTTGACACAAGACTATTAATAAAGACTTATTAAAAGTGTTAAGGAATTAAAGGATTAAAACATAATTTATACCAGTCAAGAGGAGAAAAGTGCAACACTGCTTTTGATAAAGACGTACCTGACTAGTTCAACAGGACTTATTTATTTCCTTACTTACAAAGTTATTGTTGCACATTTCAATTAGAAGGACTTTTGCAAAATAAATGAAAGTGACACACACTAAGTAGATTTAAAAGCTGATAAATATGTCCTTAAGCTTCCTGTAGCCTGGAATAGTAATCAAAGAGGGTGTGATTCTCACTGGATTTCAGAGAAACAGTTCTAAGTCCTCTGTTACTTAAGGTTTCATCGAAGACCTCAAAAGGAATGCAAATTAATCTCTGAAAACATTTATAGATTACAAGAACTAGGAAACTTAAGCTAGAGGACAGATCAGTAATTCAGTGATATGGGCTGCTTGATAAATTAGGCATAAACTAGAAAAATGAATGCCATGATACCTGAGAGTAAAGCCATAGAAATTACAGAGGTCAGGCCTCTCCACACCAGGGTCTTTCTGAAAAGGACTGTGGGAGCTCATGAGTCATCAGGACAATCAATGTTCTGTGTAGCATGCAAGAGGAGTTATATTGCATCGTACTTGAAGAGCATTTTCTTGAGACTTACCATTAATCCAAAGAAGAAATTGGCCATGCTGCTTTGAGTTAGCCTGTGTGATTTAGCAATTATTACTTCTAATGCATTGGCTGCCTTGTACCCTATGGCCTGGTGCTAGAGATCCCCCATAGAAAATAACTTGCACAACAGCTCACTTCTAGCAGTCAGGATCAAACTATTTGCTATTTTTCTAAGTCATTTCCATAGCAACGTTTGTAGAACTCTTCAGTTTTGTGCATGACAGGCTATTAGTTGTTACTGAGATTAATATGAAATCAGTTAGTGTAGAGAGTCTAAATCACTGACAAATAGGTTCCTCAAGACCCATAGAGAAGTGATGATTTCTGACCTGTCATGCTTGCTGCTATCTTGGAAATCAGACTTCTTTAGCGTATTAAAATCAAATTAATGTAATGGCAGTGAAAGTTTTGTACATTTGTTCTGTATGCCATCTGTACATCTATAGCTTGCTTCTCATTCTAGAAAATACTCATGTTTTGCATGGGCTGCAGCACAGACAAGCCAGAGTTCTACCCAGTAGTAGACACTGGTTCTGACCAAATTAAAAAGCCCAGCTCAACATAAGACCCTTTCCAGCATTAGCTTTCACCGCAAAGAACATGACTGTAATAAATCTGATTAATGCTTGTGTAGTTTATCTTTTCCTCTTACTATATCCAAAAGGGGATGGGTAGGGAACAATGAGAACAGCACACAGGTTTCATGGTAATTCCCCAGAATACCCTGTAGTTTCCAGTCATTTGTAGGTCCGTCTGCAAGGAACAAAGGATATCCATGATTTCCCTTTCTTTTTCTAATTACTTTTGAACTCCTGAGCCAGGCAGTTTCTCTTTAGGAGATGATCTCTACTCTGATGTATTGTATTCATCTGTGCTTACTCATTTTCCTTTTTGGAAGATTTTCCATTAATTAGCCCTGGGCAGACAGCATAATCTCTAGTATACAGTCACCTAGATTGCCTTTGAAACCTTTTACACAAACAAAAGAATCCAGCCAAACCAAAATAAAACAATCCAAACCCAACCAACCAACCAACCAAATGAAAGTGATACCACATCAGCCTTTAATAGCACTGTAGCTTTAAGTTGGAGACAGCTGAACTACAGACTGTGGTAAGCCATTTCATCTGAGTTATTTTAGATCTCTGCAGTGAATATTATCACAATTTCTTCTTGTTCACTTTCTCTACATGATTCATAACCTTTTCTATTAAACAATCTAACATATTCCCTGACAGACTAAAACCAAGATTTCAATGTGGAAAGTCCTCAAGATCATTAATGATGAAAAACAATAAACAAAAAAAATCCCACATAATTCCTCTGCTCTGGTCTCACCCTCTAAATCCTCTTCTTATGCCTTAGTCATCAACTAGCTTTATATGCTCTTCTTAATCTGATGTCTTTGAGAAAGCTTTGACTGTCCTTTATACCTTTTTTAAATTATTCCATAAACAATTCAGGTTTTGCCTCAATATATATTTTGCACATAGCTTCCTAGAGTTTCCAATCCTTTCTATTTTCCCTTTGCTTTGATTTGTATCTAATTACAACAAATCTAAAGACAAACTACATATCCAGACATAGTACTTTAAGTAACAATCTCAAACTCCTGAGTATTTCCAGTTGTGTGTTGACACTTCCTTAACATGAATCCCAAAGACTTCATTTAGACTTCCCTTGAAAAATCTAAGCATTTGAAATCAGAATTTCGTTTCTTTTGAGGTGTATGCTGTTCAGTGACCTAAGTCAATAATTGTGAGCAGTTTGTTATCATAACACAGTTTAAGATAATTGAATATGTAATTAACTCTGATTAAAACTGGTGAACAAGATATGACTGCTTTGATGTGGGATACTGTGCTTTTAAACAAGCTTGATTAGATTTTTTGATGATTAATGGTCTTTCTTGGCTTAAAGGGCAAATACTCCAGATATCAAAGCCTCATAAAAATCTCAGGAGATATGCAAATTACCTATGCAGTCTGTATTGTGGAATTTATAAAAATTTTCCAATTGGTTTTCCAATTACCTCAAATTCCAGAATGCTCTAAATAATAGTTTTAGGGGCTACATCTCAGACAGAAATATCTGAGGCACAGAGCAAAGCTGAGCAGCTCTACTGCTTTCCATAGCTCAGGTTTGCTGCATTCCACTGCATAATGCCACAAAGATACAGTGTCTTAGTTGCAGTCAGCTGAAGTATCTGTATAAGCAAGAGGGAAATTCTGCAGCACAGACACTCCTGCACATACTGCCAGTTCCACCCTCACTGGTGCTGTGTGGTGACAGTGTGGCAGAGCAGCTGTGTGTTCATATATGATGTGCACTTCATTCTGAAGGCTGACACTTCTTGCCACAGATATCATGGCAAAAGCTGACAGAGCAAAATGCTCAAAGTCTCCTTTATTTGTCTGGTGCTGTCAGAGAAGTTGCTGCATTTGGCAGTGCTGTTATGCATTAGCTATACAGTCAGCCCCAGACTGAATCTGCTAAAGAGCTATACAGCTGCTTAACAGGAGCACATCAGCTAACAGAAGAGCTGGATAGCATCAGGCAATAACAGAAGGAAGGTTATTGCTTCTTATTTACCTTCTTCCCAGTTCAGCCATCCCTAATGGTTGACAAACACCAATAGGAAGAGCCTAAAAAACCATAAAAAGAAACATAATTTTTTTTTTTCCTTTTGGTAAAATCAGGGCAATTACATATATATATATATATAATTTCGAAGAATACATAGACCATCCACAATAGAGCCATCGGCACTTCTACACATACAACTTTCTGTAAAGACTCTCCAGGTCTGGAAGAGGAAGGGTTGGATCCTCTTTTCTGCTCACCTCAAATGTTTGACCTGGGGCTTATCATCCAGCAGCAGTACACATGGGTTTGGATCACTTAGTAGTTGGGGGACAATATCAAGAGTAGGAACTTTAAGGCTTTTCTATTTTGTATATTTATTTCATCATTTTATGAACCAGCAATAGAATTCTTTCAGCTTCTTGGTTACAACAATCTCCAGGGCATGGAGAATCAAGTGATTCATAGGAAGGGAAGGAACTTCCCTGAAGAGAAGCAAGTTCAATTTCATTTCATGTCTTAGGAATTGAAAAAAGGCATTTTGAAGCAGTATTTCTCCTGTTATTTCCAGCCATCTGACTATACTGTAGGAAGAGCAGCAGTCCTGGCAGCATCTCTTTGTATTCACTTGATACTGTTTAGGATTTTTATAAAAATCTAGGCAGAAAACTGAAACAAAGCAGAAAAAAGAACGAAATGAGCATTTGAAGAAAGCTGTGTGCTTTTTGTATATGTGCAGAAGTGTTTACTCCATCCCACAATAATTCTGAGTTTATGGTTTTGTCAAGAAATCTGTAATTATATTTTGCTCCTGGAACTACAGGAAAATAAATGCACACTAGAAAGCAGTAGAGAATCCTGTCCTACACATTCAACTATTCATCCCAGGAATAGATAACACCACAACATAGGAATCTCAATATAAACTGTGAAAGAGGATCAAAGATAAATCAGCAACAGTGTAATTAATAGTAATGACTCATTCACAATCATCACCTAACTAGTGTTCTAGACAATTTTCTTCTCCTGAAAAGTATTGCATATATTCTTGATGTATCAGGATGCAACTAAGCATCGTTTCCCCCCTTTGTTTCAAGCCACCTGACAACTTCAGTGCTCAGCAGAAGTTCTTTTTGGTAGGAGGTGCTCTGACTGCAGCCCAGGGATCCTGAAGTTTAACTTCCAGCACTTAATGGGAACTATTTGTAGAGTTACAAGAAAAAGAGAGATCTATTCCTCACAGTGCAGCTTTATAAAATCATTAGGCTCTCCAGTTCTAACTGGGACCTCACTAATTAGCTTGTAGCCTTAAATGAGTCTATCACCTCAGACTGTCTTTTATCACCATTAGCATGCTATTTGAAGAATCTGTACAGTTAAGGTGTTTGGGTTTAGACCTCCCTGGCATTTAATTGGTAAAGCATCAAGGTAGTTCTTCACGTTTTCAATAATGCAGCTACTCATTACATAATTGTATATACCTACAGTAAATACATTTTAAATGAACAGTTTATACCTAATAATTATTGTAGCAATGTAAGTAGAACTTACATTGTAGAACTGCCACATTGTTAATAACACCTTTGTCGGGTTCATGGACAATGGGATTGAGCCCATCCTCAGTGAGTCTGCCAATGACACCAAGCTGTGTGGTGAGGTCAGTGTGCTGGAGGGAAGGGATCCACCCAGAGGGACCCTGACAGGATGTGACATCTCACAAAATAAACCAAGGCCAAGTGCAAGGTCCTGCACCTGGGTCAAGGCAATTCCAAACAAATACATGGGCCAGGGCAATCCCAAGCACAAGTACAGGCTGGGTGATGAGGGGATTTGAGAGCAGCCTTGCAGAGAAGAACTTGGGGATGAAAAACTAAACATGAGCCAGCAATGTGCACTCACAGCCCAGCCAGCCACTTGTGCCCTGGGTTGCAGCAAGGAAGCGTGGCCAGCAGTCCAGGGAAGGGATCCCTCTGCTCTCTTCTGACAACGCATCTGGAGTCCTGTCCTCATCTCTGGCTGTCCCAGTGTAAGAAAGGCATGGACCTATTGGAGCAGGTCTACGGGAGGGCCACAAAGATGATTAGAGGGCTAAAGCACCTCGGACATCAGTACAAACTGGGAGAGTTGGGGTTGTTGGAGGGAAGGCTCTGGGGAGACCTCAAAGACCTTCCAATATTTACAGGGGCCTATAGGAAAGATGGGGAGGGACTCTTTATCAGGGACAGGACAAGGGGTAACAGTTTCAAACTGAAAGAGAGTATATTTATATTAGATATTCTTTGCTGTGAAGAAAAGAAATTCTTTACTATGAGGTGGAAAAACACTGGATGGGTTGCCCAGAGAAGTTGTGGATGCCCCAAATCTGGAACTGTTCAAGGCCTGGTTGGATGAAGCTTTGAACAACCTGACCTAGTGGAAGGTGTCCCTGCCCATCAGATGATCTAGATGATCTTTAAGATCCCTTCCAACCAAAACCATTCTGTGATTACAAAGATATGTGATTACAACAGCTCACATCTGAAAAAAACATATAGGGATCACAAACATGTAAGAAAAAAAGTATTAATGTTGAGAAGAATAATGCTTGGAGAGAGGTTCCCATTAGAAAGGCATGCCATAAAGTGCACAGAGAAAGATGGGAGCTGTTACAGCTCTTGTTGCTGAAGGGCCCTGCAGGAAAGTGTAGAAAACAATAGAAAATACAGGCTCCTCACTTGGTATAGTAGGCAAACTGCATAGATCAGAAAGTCACTGGAAGAAGGCTCCCTTCTTGCTTAGAAAAAAGAAAGCAGTAACTCTTCAGTCATTAATCAGCTCCCTTCCATCCCAAAGCTGTAGCTGGTCAAGGGCTGGTCCAGCCCAGCAGTTCTGATGTCAAGCACTACAGCAGTATCAGCTGGAGAGGGACTGTTCGCAGTGGCTCAAGAAATGATGGTTATAGGAGGTAGTCCTTTGAAGATAGCTACGTAATGATCATTAGGCATTGTGGGTACTAGAGAACTCCCTTCTCAAGATGACTGAAAACAATGCAGGCTTCATTAGCTGTCACTGAAAAAATGGTAAATACAGGCAGCAATCAGAGCTCACCAGAATTAACAGATTATAACAAAATTAATAGGTAAAAATTTATTTGGCAGCATTTTTAAGTGGTTAATACCAGTCCACAGCTCTGATAGACAATTTCAGAGGCACTGATAGTAAGGTTCCATCTAATATTTGAGTTAATTATCATTAAGAAGCTACAGTTGTGTTGTATTTTTCGTTGACAGCTATAAAGGATCTGTATTCCCACAGAGCTTCTGCACTTATCACCACAGTATATATGTCACATTTACATTTAAACTGACCTTCACTCTTTGTATTGAGTACTTTAAAGGCAGAAAATGCTAGTGATCTCATATTAAATTCTCAGTAATTGTTCTGGGAAAGTACAAACACAGCCCAAGCTTACATTTGTGTTTTCCTGAAAGAAATTACCACCACCTTTAGTCTTCACTAAGACACTATTAAAGCCACATTATTCCTTAGCCAGCTGGTGCAATGGTATGTCTGCTGTCAGCCCTGTCCTAAACCAGGGCAGGAACTTCTGCACAGGGTCTGGCAGAGAAAAGCAGCCAAGCCTCTCCAGGCATTCAAAACACTGTATTGTTCTGAGCAACGGGTGACCTAGTTACCCCAGCTTTTAAACTGGAGGAGAAAACTGTTTATAACCAATAAAAAGTTATTTCTAAAGAATTCAATATGCTCATTTTCTGGAAAAGATGGAATCTTGTCTATTTGTTGGTATTAAATCTTCAGTAAAGCACAGACAGTGAGACAGGCAATCTATATTCCAATACCTGTAGGAAAGCCACCAGATACCAATGAAATAGCTGCTTTTATTTCTATATGGTGTCTTTTCTTGCATTACAAGTCAATCCAGATTTAAAGTTTTCACCCAGATAATTCTCACATATTATTATCTTTCTATTTTCTTGTGTTATCAAACATCTAAATGCATTAGTTAGATACAATTAAATGCTTTAATGCTTCTGCAACCCTCACCCATCACACAACCATTTCAGGTCACATGTACTCTAACACTCTTGGGAATAATTTCTTTCTTTCCATGCTTCTTGCCATGGTGTTCCTCATCCACTTATAAGCAAAATACAGAATTACAGTAGCAATTCCCCAGGGGCTGTGAGGGCATGGTCATCATGAAAACACTTATCATTAAAACAGCTTTTACTGGTTCAAGAATGATGGTGGAAGGAGGGGTGTCTGAATGGATAAACTATGAAGCAGAATGCATTCATCATTGGAGTACTCTGAAGGAGATACGACTGACAACTGCTCCTGCATGCAGCTATTTTACTCCTGCTTGTGCCATGGTATGTTATGCCCATATATACTGCTGAATTTTAAACAAATATGTCTACCACAAGTAGTTCAACAGGGAACAATTTAAAGAGGATAAATGAACAAAATATTAGTGTTCAGGAGAGAAGCTTCTCTAGTGAAAGCTGTTCTGTAGCTGCCCATTGCTGGATTAACTCCTGCCTCTGTGCTAAGTGGTTACTGCTGATAACTGGGTATGAGGCTTCAAGGGTTTCTGGAAGGATTTTAACTAGCTGCTTGCCGCTGCCTTTTAGAGAAGCCCAAACTTTGTTTAGCATTGTTCTGAGCTATAACAAAGCTTCCACATCTTTCCAAATTCTAGTAGTCCACTACTATCTATCCTATCATTCCTACTGACATAGAGGTGCCCATACTACCTGAGTGAAGAGCAGATTCTCTGGCTGTAGTATTTTTTAGTTATTTAATACAGTTTTGCTTTCATCCTAGACCTCACTTTAACTACTTCTGGCACTCAGGATATATGATAGATAAGAATTACTGTATCAGCTTTTCACTGCACCCTGAAATCCTTTTAAAAACATTTAGAGGAAATTTTCATTTTAAAAGTCTGCCTGGACAGAATACTGAGAAATATCCTGTAGTATAACCAGGTAAGAACAGAAGTAAGAAAGCGTGAAAACTTGAGCCCAAAGGCTGAGAGGGTACTAATGCCAACTCTAGTGTTTGCCAATGGTCTTGCAGCAGAAACCATTTGGGGCTGTGATGTCCAGCATGCATGTGACACAGTAATGGAGCCTAATGATGCTGTATCTTGATGTTTTCCAGAGATCTGTAGGTGTTCTTGGAAGAGCAGAGCAAATCACCAAGGTCATGACAACTCGATTTGTGAGCTCTAAGGGAAGCAATACATTTAGACAAAGAAAACTGGACTTGCACAGCAGTAAGGCTTTAATAAGCTAATGCAAGTAATTACATTGGTCTCTTACAGTGAGCAGTAAAGATCCACAGCAAGTCTCCCTTGTCTGATCAACACATTGCTCAGTTTCACAATGAAATATGTCCCCACAACAACAGCGTGAAATTACTATAATGATGCATAAGGACAACTGGTTAAGAAGCTTGTAGAGAGCTGCCAAGGGACAATTTAAGGAGGTGTATTGTCAAGCAATTCAGTTTCAATGATTTTGACATTTATCACCACTGGTCCTAAATACTTCAAAGTTCAGATAAATTAGAAGTGCTGAGAATCCAATGTGTTTTAAAAGCATAACAAGTACTTAGTAAAGGGTGCTGTCCTGATATGAAAATTTTCAGCTGGCAATAAAAACGTGGAGGAAATAAGACCTTGGAGTTGAATACTGACAAGTGTGGCAAGAAGAATATTAGAAAATCCTTAACACCTCCTTTTGAATGACACCAAAATTCTAATTCAAGATTATTTCAAATTTACAATCGGCCTGCCAGCAGTTGGATGAAAAGTCTAGCTGCATTTCCTCATTAAATACATTTTAAAACACATTCTAAACAACACATACAAGATGTTCACTGTAATTTTGAAACTGAATAGTTATGCAGTTGATCAAAGACTCTACATCAGTTCATAGCAACACACTTCCCTTGGGTTTCTATGCTTGACAGTCAGCATCCTTCTCACAAGTGCGGTTCTAGTCTCTGCTTGCTCTTCAGATTGTTTTTTTTTGTACCTGTGC
Source organism: Ceyx cyanopectus (assembly GCA_013401355.1). Classification (NCBI taxonomy): domain Eukaryota; kingdom Metazoa; phylum Chordata; class Aves; order Coraciiformes; family Alcedinidae; genus Ceyx; species Ceyx cyanopectus. Next base: position 90,550 of record VYZU01087373.1, on the reverse strand, counting down.
TTATGAAGTATGATAAAGACAGACTTTTTAAAAGCCATATCTAAAGTTGTTCCTTCTGCAAAGTGAACTGCTCAAATTATTTATAGCTCTCCTCAGAGCCAATATCTCCCTATTACTAGATTATTAAAGAATTTGAAAGTGTCTGATGACAGACCAGACACATTCAGTTCTAGTATTACAAATGGAGGATGCTTCAAAATTTTTAACACCACTATCAAATCTACAAGACAGTTTCATGTTCAGTTGAAATTTTGCTGATGGAAAATTTGCTTTTGATTTAGGAACTCAGTTTGAACAAACTAACGACTGTTCTGCTTTAAGAAGGTGATCATTATCAGCATGTTTGGCTTTTCTTCACAGAAGTTCTGATTTTAGAAAAATATTTTCTTAGAGATGCTCAGTTATTTCACAACTATTTTTGCATGTGCTTTTAAGTCTGCCATCATTCCCTAGTTAAATGCATTTCCTCTCACTGATAATTACTCAATGTGTCCTTGTAAAGCTTAATACTGTCAAACTCTACATAGTGTTCCCTGAAGTAATTGTGCCTGCAGAAACAATAGAAGTGTTTAAATAAGTCAGTTTTGTTTGTTCCTTTTTTCACAAAACTGCTGGAAAACACTGTAAAATTACTGTGTTGCCCCTTCCCACCCCCCAAAAAACCCCAAAACCAACAAAACAACCCAAAACCAAACCAAAACCCAAACAAATGAAAAAAACACCCAACCTGAATAAGAGTAAGAAACAATAAGAGATAAGAATCATAGAATCAGAGAATCATAGAATGATTTGGCTGGAAGAGACCTTCAAGATCATCAAGTCCAGCCATTAACCCTATACTGCCAGTGTCCCTAAACCATGTCCCCCAGCACCATATCTATGCGACTCTTAAACAACTCCAGGGATGGGGACTCCACCACCTCCCTGGGCAGCCCATTCCAATGCCTAACCACCCTCTCTGTAAAGAATAAGAAACAATAAGAAACTGTGCATCTACCCCATGAAGGATGAATAGAGTTTCTATGGATATAATTAGCACACATGATAAAGCTAAAAAACCTTAAGAATTTAAGGCAATTTCAGGTCCAGCTGTTAAGTTGTATAGAATTAATGAATGGTTTGGGTTGGAAGGGACCTTAAAGATCATCTAATTCCAACTTCTCTGCCACAAGCAAGGGCACCTCCCACTAGAACAGGTTGCTCAAAGCCCCTACAACCTGTTCTTGATCTACATCCTCTCTGGGTAATCTGTTCTAGTGTCTCACCATCCTCACAATGAAGAGCTTCTAATTTCTAATCTAAATCTACCCTCTTTCAGTTTTTGATGTCACCCCTTGTCCGTCACTACAAGTCCTTGTAAAATGTCCCTCTGCATCTTTCTTGTAGGCTCCTATCAAACACTGCATCGATTCCACTGTCCATGTCACCAACAAAGATGTTAAACAGCACTGGTCCCTGTACTACTCGTCACTGGTCTCC
>VYZU01087373.1:71119-88963 GCA_013401355.1 Ceyx cyanopectus | reverse complement strand
TTCAAAAGGAGGTGTATTGTCAAGCAATTCAGTTTCAATGATTTTGACATTTATCACCACTGGTCCTAAATACTTCAAAGTTCAGATAAATTAGAAGTGCTGAGAATCCAATGTGTTTTAAAAGCATAACAAGTACTTAGTAAAGGGTGCTGTCCTGATATGAAAATTTTCAGCTGGCAATAAAAACGTGGAGGAAATAAGACCTTGGAGTTGAATACTGACAAGTGTGGCAAGAAGAATATTAGAAAATCCTTAACACCTCCTTTTGAATGACACCAAAATTCTAATTCAAGATTATTTCAAATTTACAATCGGCCTGCCAGCAGTTGGATGAAAAGTCTAGCTGCATTTCCTCATTAAATACATTTTAAAACACATTCTAAACAACACATACAAGATGTTCACTGTAATTTTGAAACTGAATAGTTATGCAGTTGATCAAAGACTCTACATCAGTTCATAGCAACACACTTCCCTTGGGTTTCTATGCTTGACAGTCAGCATCCTTCTCACAAGTGCGGTTCTAGTCTCTGCTTGCTCTTCAGATTGTTTTTTTTTGTACCTGTGCTTATGAAGTATGATAAAGACAGACTTTTTAAAAGCCATATCTAAAGTTGTTCCTTCTGCAAAGTGAACTGCTCAAATTATTTATAGCTCTCCTCAGAGCCAATATCTCCCTATTACTAGATTATTAAAGAATTTGAAAGTGTCTGATGACAGACCAGACACATTCAGTTCTAGTATTACAAATGGAGGATGCTTCAAAATTTTTAACACCACTATCAAATCTACAAGACAGTTTCATGTTCAGTTGAAATTTTGCTGATGGAAAATTTGCTTTTGATTTAGGAACTCAGTTTGAACAAACTAACGACTGTTCTGCTTTAAGAAGGTGATCATTATCAGCATGTTTGGCTTTTCTTCACAGAAGTTCTGATTTTAGAAAAATATTTTCTTAGAGATGCTCAGTTATTTCACAACTATTTTTGCATGTGCTTTTAAGTCTGCCATCATTCCCTAGTTAAATGCATTTCCTCTCACTGATAATTACTCAATGTGTCCTTGTAAAGCTTAATACTGTCAAACTCTACATAGTGTTCCCTGAAGTAATTGTGCCTGCAGAAACAATAGAAGTGTTTAAATAAGTCAGTTTTGTTTGTTCCTTTTTTCACAAAACTGCTGGAAAACACTGTAAAATTACTGTGTTGCCCCTTCCCACCCCCCAAAAAACCCCAAAACCAACAAAACAACCCAAAACCAAACCAAAACCCAAACAAATGAAAAAAACACCCAACCTGAATAAGAGTAAGAAACAATAAGAGATAAGAATCATAGAATCAGAGAATCATAGAATGATTTGGCTGGAAGAGACCTTCAAGATCATCAAGTCCAGCCATTAACCCTATACTGCCAGTGTCCCTAAACCATGTCCCCCAGCACCATATCTATGCGACTCTTAAACAACTCCAGGGATGGGGACTCCACCACCTCCCTGGGCAGCCCATTCCAATGCCTAACCACCCTCTCTGTAAAGAATAAGAAACAATAAGAAACTGTGCATCTACCCCATGAAGGATGAATAGAGTTTCTATGGATATAATTAGCACACATGATAAAGCTAAAAAACCTTAAGAATTTAAGGCAATTTCAGGTCCAGCTGTTAAGTTGTATAGAATTAATGAATGGTTTGGGTTGGAAGGGACCTTAAAGATCATCTAATTCCAACTTCTCTGCCACAAGCAAGGGCACCTCCCACTAGAACAGGTTGCTCAAAGCCCCTACAACCTGTTCTTGATCTACATCCTCTCTGGGTAATCTGTTCTAGTGTCTCACCATCCTCACAATGAAGAGCTTCTAATTTCTAATCTAAATCTACCCTCTTTCAGTTTTTGATGTCACCCCTTGTCCGTCACTACAAGTCCTTGTAAAATGTCCCTCTGCATCTTTCTTGTAGGCTCCTATCAAACACTGCATCGATTCCACTGTCCATGTCACCAACAAAGATGTTAAACAGCACTGGTCCCTGTACTACTCGTCACTGGTCTCCACTTGGACATTGGGCTATTAACCAAAATGTTTTGAATGCTGCCATCCAGAGAATTCCTTATTCTTTATGGGTCCATCCAACAAATCCATGTCTTTCCAATATAGAGACCAGGATGTGAGGTGGGACAGTGTCTGACACTTTGCACATGTCCAGGTAGATGACATCTTAAAGCAAGTTAAACTGGTATTTTTATTTCTTATACAATAAAGCTGCTTTTACAGCCCTCTTTTACAGTTACCAGGTAAGTTAACAGCTTTAATGATATATGGAGTCTGAAAATATGCACATATATATGTATACATGCACATGTACAAACCACTTCTTTGTCACCAAAGAGGGAATAAGTTTTGGTGTATAACCTTCTATTTCTGTGTGTCCTGAAACCAAAGACTATATTTTACATCAGAATTAAAAATAGACTTGTCTTTGTTTACTATTCTCACCTTGAATGGGCTATTTTAGTTAAGGGAACAGTACACTTGAAAGAGACACAGCCTAATGTGATTGCCCTTGACATAAGCTGTCTCGGCAATGAGAAGCTGATTTTACACATCTAGCTGTAATGATATTGCCCACAAAAATGAAAAAGATTCATAATCAGAAGTTACTACCTTCTTTTTCACAATTTTCGGAAGACCACCTCTTCTTGGCACTTCCAAATCTCTTCTCTTTGCCAGAATGAATATATGGTGAAGTAGCTTTACTGGATTTGTTGTCAATTGTTGCTCTTGGTTATTACTTATTTCTTTATTCCATCCAACACAAAGGAGCTCTGGATGTCTCTCTCACACTGTGCCTAGCATGGAAATTACAACCTCTGGCATTAGGGTTTGCCTTCCTCCTCCTTCACTGTTAGAAAAATGGATGTTGATCAGCAGATTTTCAGCTTCACACCACAGGAGTGCTACCTATTTTCCCTTATAACCAATTAACCGATTAACAGAATCAAGGGAAAATTTCTTTTCACATTAAGGACATCCTCCTTAGTAATCTTTTGCCATTGCATAAAAATAAATACTTCATTTAATTTTGGTAGCTAATATTTGGGGTCTGCTGCAGTGAACTGCATTATGGATATCTGTAAGAGATCCTACTCTTGGGCAGCCTTAGATCTGCCACTAATCCTCTGATTTATTTTTATTGCTTCAGTTTTATCTTCCCTGACCTCAGTGCTGTGAGGGTTTACACTGAACACTGAAGACACTTATTTTGAATTTAATCCAGTCTTCTGGAGTCCTGCAGACTGGTAATTCTCTGATAATAATCCCAAAAGCTGCACTGTGGACGCTGACATTGGACATGTACCCAAAGCGGAACAGCTGTTCTTCTAACTGAAAAATACAGAAATATTGATTGTATTTAAACTGAAAAATAAGATCATTTTTTTTTAAATGAAGATGGTAGGAAATTAATTTGGACTGTAATTTGCAGTAATTCTTCCTACTTGACTGCTGCTTTCAGAAGGTAGAGTTTTCAACAAGATCCCCAAATAATTTTCCTAAAGATACAATTGTATGTGAGGATCTAAGTTTCCCTTCATAATAAGAATTATTATGAGCTTAGCCTTTTACACTGCAGTTTCGTTTAGGTGGATCTGAAAACTTTCCAAGCATGAGTGCTAAACATGGATCCAAGACAAATGAAAATCAGGCATGAGCTTCTTGAACCCTCACTAGCTACATCTCATGTTGTCATCCAATGACAGGATGAGAGGCAATGGGTGCAAGTTGGAGCACAAGAGTTTAGGGTAAACACAAGGAAGAACTTTTTCTCAGTGAGGGTGACAGAGCTCTGGAACAGGCTGCCCAGGGGGGTTGTGGAGTCTCCTGCTCTGGAGACACTTAAGACCCGCCTGGATCTGTTCCTGGGTGACTTGGTCTAGGTGATCCTGCTCAGGCAGGGGGTTTGGACTAAATGATCTTCTAGGTCCCTCCCAACCCCTAATATCTGTGAATCTGTGAATCTGTGAATCTGTAAATGTGGTTTACCTGCACTGACACTGTCTCCCAAAGTCTTATCACTTGCATACATTCTGGACATCACTGCAAGTCACTGGTACAAGATTTCAGGTATTCCATCATCAGTCAGGTGTTTGCTTTTTTTGCCATTTCTGCTTAACTGTGTTTTTTCAAACTACTGTGAAATTCTTCTTAGTAACCCACTGAAAGATTCTGTGCTTTTTCACAGTTTGTCACTTACCATTGGAAGCACCTGTCTGTACAGACCAGTGCAAGCTAAGAAAGGTGGATATAAGTCACCATCTGAGCCAATGAACATCCTTCAAAGTCCCAGAAATGAAGCCCTGCTGAAAGTTCATTAAACTAATCCCAAAAGCACGCTAATGGTGATACTCACAGCCTGCAAATGGGAGCTGTCTCACATCATGCCTGCTCAGTGCCCACAGAATTCTGTCTGTTCACTGGCACAGCACATGGCAGCAAAGGAACAGCCCAAAGCACTGCTAACCATGGTACTATGACTGACAGCTGCATTCACAAGGTGAACTAAAAAGCTCTGTTCAGAGCACCCACATCTACAAATAGGTGGTTGCTTTTGTTAGGACATAGAATCATAGAATCATAGAATCATAGATATGATATATATATAGATATATAGTCTGAAAATCTGCTAGACTGGTCAAAGTCTGAAGAGCTTCACTCTCTTCACCTTATAGCCCAAGGGCAGAGAAACAGAGAAAAAGCCTTTGGACAGATCCAGACCCTATCAAGTCACAAAGTCCTAGACAGAGATCCAGATGACTAATTCTTCATAATTTCCTAACTCTTTGAAGTGCTTAAAACAAGTAACTGCCTTCATTATCTGACAGAAACCTCCATTCACCTAAACATCCACAGCTTAGATCTTCCAACTCCTGAGTCCTCTATCTGCTGCTGGATATGCAAAAGATGTCACCACTGACAGTGCTGCTGCCTGCCCTGCTCTTCCCATGCTTGCCATCCTTCCAGGGAAAGGGAAAACCTGTTGAAGGCTGGGAAACTGCACAGGGTCTGGTGCTTAGATTTTCCTATGGCATTCAGTACACAAACTTCCTAAACTGTCTGGGGTTTTTTTGGATGTGTAGTCCTCCACATTTACAGTAGACAGTGGATAACTCAATCATACTGAAATTAGGAGTCCAATTTCAGCATGCTATTTCTGCATTCTGATCTATCTCCACTGTTTTTTATAGGAAAAAAATAGGGATTTTTTAGCATATATGTCTTCTGTACTCCCTGACAGAAAAATATGTTCAGTGTATCCAAAAATGCCTGTAGAGATTGACACACTGGGAATATTTTTCAAGTTTGCTTTGTTATTTTAGTGGGTTGACCATAGCCAACAACCAAGAAACATACTTTTTCTCCTCCTACCCCTGCCCAGAAGGATGGGAGAGAATAGGAAGACTGAAAGTGAGAAAACCTGTGTGTTTATGTTTCAGAACTTACTGTCATGTCAGCTGGCAGAATTCTGCAACCAGGCACTGGAAGTAATGATTACTTGCCACTGGATGGTGTTTGTCTTGGGCTTTGATTGCTGTAATTTATATTATTACTGAAGCAGAGGGAAAAGTCACTAGTATATAGTTACTAATGGAATGTTTTACTTGTTTCTAACAATGGTGTTTCAAAAATATAGTAAAGAACACATGGCTACCTACTGAGACAATGAATAGCCAGGTTTGCCATTTTTTGTTTCTTCTCTTTTAGTAAAATGAGCTGCTGTTCTAAAAATCTCAGCTTGTCTCTATTCATACTCTTACTATATCAGGGTGGGTTTTTTTAGTCTTTTAATTGTTTAAATATTTTTACACAATAGTTTAAAGATTCTAAAGAGTAATATTATATGAAATTTTGTAGCTAAAAATATCATAGCTCTGGATGAAATTTTTCTTTGATGAGACAAACTCTGTCTAGTCAGTCCATGGGAAATTATATTGGCAGATATTCTCTCAGGATAATATTTTTTTTTGTTACTTATACTAAACTATGTCTTGTGCTTATTTTAATGGACAATTATATCAAACACATAAATCCTGACTATTAGTGTTCACAGTTCCTGTGCAATAAAAGTGTCCTAACTAAATTTTACACTGCTTTATAAGGAGTATTTCTCAGTTGCTGTATTTCAATTTCAATTTCTTGTGCTCGATCTGCCATGGTCCTGAAAGCTCTCTTGTTGCCATAATGCCATATTCTATAAATCCACAATGGCAAACTAGTTATATTAGACAAATGCTGTGCTGCTTCTACAATTATTATTCTGCCATCTTGTAAATTCTAATATTTCAGATTACAACCTAATAAAGAATAAAAATTTATTACAATACAGATTGGTAACTAAATCATGCAACAGAAACTAAGAAGGAGAAACTCTGGCTGGTTCAAAGAAATAGGAACAGTAATTAAACTAGGTCTGTTTTATAGANACTGACACTGTCTCCCAAAGTCTTATCACTTGCATACATTCTGGACATCACTGCAAGTCACTGGTACAAGATTTCAGGTATTCCATCATCAGTCAGGTGTTTGCTTTTTTTGCCATTTCTGCTTAACTGTGTTTTTTCAAACTACTGTGAAATTCTTCTTAGTAACCCACTGAAAGATTCTGTGCTTTTTCACAGTTTGTCACTTACCATTGGAAGCACCTGTCTGTACAGACCAGTGCAAGCTAAGAAAGGTGGATATAAGTCACCATCTGAGCCAATGAACATCCTTCAAAGTCCCAGAAATGAAGCCCTGCTGAAAGTTCATTAAACTAATCCCAAAAGCACGCTAATGGTGATACTCACAGCCTGCAAATGGGAGCTGTCTCACATCATGCCTGCTCAGTGCCCACAGAATTCTGTCTGTTCACTGGCACAGCACATGGCAGCAAAGGAACAGCCCAAAGCACTGCTAACCATGGTACTATGACTGACAGCTGCATTCACAAGGTGAACTAAAAAGCTCTGTTCAGAGCACCCACATCTACAAATAGGTGGTTGCTTTTGTTAGGACATAGAATCATAGAATCATAGATATGATATATATATAGATATATAGTCTGAAAATCTGCTAGACTGGTCAAAGTCTGAAGAGCTTCACTCTCTTCACCTTATAGCCCAAGGGCAGAGAAACAGAGAAAAAGCCTTTGGACAGATCCAGACCCTATCAAGTCACAAAGTCCTAGACAGAGATCCAGATGACTAATTCTTCATAATTTCCTAACTCTTTGAAGTGCTTAAAACAAGTAACTGCCTTCATTATCTGACAGAAACCTCCATTCACCTAAACATCCACAGCTTAGATCTTCCAACTCCTGAGTCCTCTATCTGCTGCTGGATATGCAAAAGATGTCACCACTGACAGTGCTGCTGCCTGCCCTGCTCTTCCCATGCTTGCCATCCTTCCAGGGAAAGGGAAAACCTGTTGAAGGCTGGGAAACTGCACAGGGTCTGGTGCTTAGATTTTCCTATGGCATTCAGTACACAAACTTCCTAAACTGTCTGGGGTTTTTTTGGATGTGTAGTCCTCCACATTTACAGTAGACAGTGGATAACTCAATCATACTGAAATTAGGAGTCCAATTTCAGCATGCTATTTCTGCATTCTGATCTATCTCCACTGTTTTTTATAGGAAAAAAATAGGGATTTTTTAGCATATATGTCTTCTGTACTCCCTGACAGAAAAATATGTTCAGTGTATCCAAAAATGCCTGTAGAGATTGACACACTGGGAATATTTTTCAAGTTTGCTTTGTTATTTTAGTGGGTTGACCATAGCCAACAACCAAGAAACATACTTTTTCTCCTCCTACCCCTGCCCAGAAGGATGGGAGAGAATAGGAAGACTGAAAGTGAGAAAACCTGTGTGTTTATGTTTCAGAACTTACTGTCATGTCAGCTGGCAGAATTCTGCAACCAGGCACTGGAAGTAATGATTACTTGCCACTGGATGGTGTTTGTCTTGGGCTTTGATTGCTGTAATTTATATTATTACTGAAGCAGAGGGAAAAGTCACTAGTATATAGTTACTAATGGAATGTTTTACTTGTTTCTAACAATGGTGTTTCAAAAATATAGTAAAGAACACATGGCTACCTACTGAGACAATGAATAGCCAGGTTTGCCATTTTTTGTTTCTTCTCTTTTAGTAAAATGAGCTGCTGTTCTAAAAATCTCAGCTTGTCTCTATTCATACTCTTACTATATCAGGGTGGGTTTTTTTAGTCTTTTAATTGTTTAAATATTTTTACACAATAGTTTAAAGATTCTAAAGAGTAATATTATATGAAATTTTGTAGCTAAAAATATCATAGCTCTGGATGAAATTTTTCTTTGATGAGACAAACTCTGTCTAGTCAGTCCATGGGAAATTATATTGGCAGATATTCTCTCAGGATAATATTTTTTTTTGTTACTTATACTAAACTATGTCTTGTGCTTATTTTAATGGACAATTATATCAAACACATAAATCCTGACTATTAGTGTTCACAGTTCCTGTGCAATAAAAGTGTCCTAACTAAATTTTACACTGCTTTATAAGGAGTATTTCTCAGTTGCTGTATTTCAATTTCAATTTCTTGTGCTCGATCTGCCATGGTCCTGAAAGCTCTCTTGTTGCCATAATGCCATATTCTATAAATCCACAATGGCAAACTAGTTTAGTANAGAATAAAAATTTATTACAATACAGATTGGTAACTAAATCATGCAACAGAAACTAAGAAGGAGAAACTCTGGCTGGTTCAAAGAAATAGGAACAGTAATTAAACTAGGTCTGTTTTATAGATATCACAAAAAAAAAAAAAGCTGTGAAAACATTAAGATGAAGTTATAATAGTGAACGAAACACAAATAACAATCTGTTCTAATATTTAATTAGCTAATATTAATAACTAATCATAGCAATCTTAAGAAGATCTTTGTTATCAGTAGTTCAGCTCTTCCTGAATGTTGGATGTCTTACCAGAGATCATATATAAAAGAAATATCCTTATAATATGTCTTTAGTCACTTAAGGTTTGTCTTCCTGATTCACTGTGGGCTTTGCTTTGTTACTGAAAGTTTTCACATAAGAATTTACACAATTTTTCTCTGACTTTTGATACTCTACAATATGTCATAGATATCTACAGAGCAATCACTGCAGCTACCAGCAGATTCAATACAAAACTATATATTCCAGTTCAGTTCAAACATTTAAAGCAGAGTAGTCATATCTACTATAGTTACCTAGGAAGCCCAAATTGTTTGTTTCTGATTCCTACTGCACGATATAGGCTGGAGAATTTCTTACAACTCAGAACCAGAACAAGCTAAAGGCACATACACACCTGATACATTCACAGCGACTTAACTAGAATAATAATATAATTTAAAATACACATATTTTATACAGCCAACACAAGCAAATACTCCAGACTACCTCTTCATTATCAGTCATTTTTCATGGACTCATTCCTTTAGGGAGGGAAGAATATTTTATACTTAATTCAATCCAAGTGCATGCCCTCCAATTTTGTTAGTTTCAGTTGGTATCCATTACTACTTGAGATGCAATCGCTGGTCAGGTAAATTTGTTTTTTACTTTATTAAAGCAAAGCAAAGTGGAAGGCGTTTTTCTCTAGGATCTCTGACCTGATTTTATTTAGAAACCACCTAAAACAGTGCCAAATAGAATTGTATGCTCTCAACTCAAACCTGGCTTGTGTACAGAAGAAACAACAGACATATTTAGAGTATTTTCATTTCAATATTTGTAAAGAGCTAATTATACCAATTTATGTTGTTAATGAGTGTGCCCAATAATGTAGGAACAGTACATCCAAGGCAGATGCCTTATGAATCATCATGTGTACTGAAATGTTCCAGTTCTTATTGGAGGAAGAGGCAGGGGTAGTTCTCATAGTTTGGTTCACCTTTCATGTCTGGAAGACAGGGAAAAGAACATCATTACTTCCTATATCTCCCTTTACTGAATACCCTTGGGTGAGGAGATGAGTCAAGAACCTGCTAAAAGCAAATTCCATGTGGTGGCAGGAGGTCATGATGGCCGGGGTCTTCTGAACGTCAGCTATTGGAAGAAGACTAAAATCAAGATGCTTAAGAAACTTCACGAGGATGACCAGGTTACTAAAGAAAATTTATCTACAGAGCTTAAGCTGTTATGTTTTAAATTCTAACCACTGTTACACTGTTAGAGAAAGTACAAACAATACTGAATATTCTTCCAAAATCCATTTTAAACACCCTGTCAAATCAATTTTTATATTATTTGGCAGATGAAGGAAGACTCTGCTCACTCTCTGTTTATTAGTATGAAGAGATTATGAATTTGGCCAGATCAGTTTGAAAAAAAAAAACCCACCTAAGGATGTGAATGTACCATGATTATCAAGTAAAGAATTACTTGCCTTCCAGATAATTTGAAATTGTTTTCAGCATCTTCAGGAAACTGTCATCTGGGTAGATCAATTATATTGCTGCTTTGAAATGAGATTTTCTTTGGAGACTGCATCCTGACATGAAAGATTTCAAGATCTTTTTACAGGAACTTTTATAATTAGTGTGAGAGAGCAAAAGACAAGGTAATAAATAAATGAGATGCTGTCATGTCCAAAAGCAAAGCAAGTATTGTTTGCCTTCTTCTTTGATAAAGGAGAAAGAGACCTGGGAGTCCCAGTGGACAGAAGGACGACTATGAGCCAACAATGCGCCCTTGCATTGGCCAAGAAGGCCAATGGCATCCTGGGATGCATTAGGAGAAGTGTGGCCAGCAGGTCAAGGGAGGTTCTCCTCCCCCTCTACTCTGCACTGGTGAGACCCCATCTCGAGTACTGTGTCCAGTTTTGGGCACTCCCGTTCAGAAAAGATAGAGACTTACTGGAGAGAGTCAAGCGCAGGGCCACCAAGATGCTGAAGGAAGTGGAGCATCTCCCTTCTGAGGAGAGGCTGAGAGAGCTGGGGCTCTTGAGCCTGGAGAAGAGGAGACTGAGTGGGCACCTCATCAATGTCTATCATTATGTTAAGGGTGAGTGTAGGGAGGACAGAGCCAGACTTTTCTCAATGTCATCCAATGNATTCTGTGAAAGGTTTAACTAACCTACATTTCCCTAGAATAGCACATTTCCCTTGCCTAGTGTGGTCTGAAGATTTTTTAAAAAGTGTTTTTTAAAATTTCCTGAGTTATACATCCAGTTATTTAATTAAGGTTTTGCTGCCCCAAGGACCAGGATTCATGCTGCTAAATTCTGGAATTGATGTGCAATATTAAATTACTATATTCACCAGTCTAACAACTACAAAAGCACAACCAGAAAAAGAATCAAGAAAAATTCTCATAATGTACTTATTTTACAAAGGTTGTGCCTTATTTCACAGAATTAGTATCCTCTTCCTCATTTCATCTCAAAACTTTATATTGAAATACAGAATCATATTCAAATTAGAACTGCTATACTAGTTCTAGTCATAGTTTAGTGGAAAATTTACTCATGTTTCCTTTTAAGTGACACAGATGTATTTCCCCATTATTCAGCAGAGTGCACACGTTTATTACTAAAGCAAGTCTTGATTGTGTTAGAAATACAATTATCAAGGAAGAGCATATTAAATCTTCTCCACAGATAAAATTCATGCATTTTAAATCTAAAGCATGAGGAAAAGTTGACTTGAAGTGTTAGAAATAAATTCTTAGTCACTTTGATTTCCTCTATCTTTTGAAGTATGTTCAAGCAGTAAACAAACAAACAAAAAGCCCTAAAGTAATAAATAAAATACTGGTCCCCTTAGATTAGATTCTAAGCAAGCAGGTATTAAGAAATGAAGGATATGTGTAGAAAGTTATTTGTATTCTTACCTGGTGCTATGGACATGGTTTGTATTATAAAAGACTCAAGGTCAATACCTGGGGTTTCACTTCAGACTCCATGCAGTCATGGAAGCGACATTCTAGTGTCATTCTAGTGTCACTGAATGTTACCAGAGTGATATGGGTTGGAATTGTGGCCTGTGTTGCAATCTGATTTTCTTTACCCTGTCACTATTGTAGCTTCATATTAAATTCAGTATTTATTTTATTGGGAAATAAAGATGAGAAATGCAGTCCTTGCCTTTGAACTGATAAAATATTCTTTACCTGAACTGCAAATGCCAATAGAACTTCAGCCTCTCAACAAGAGTTTCTGTTTCTTAGAGTACTGAGCATCATCAGTATATTTTCCCCTGTTTTGCAGAGATTAAAATGCAAAGTTTTAAGTGCCATCCTTGAAGCATATTTTCCTGTGGATGAAGGCAGCATGCTTTTCTGTGTTGCAGTGGTTCCAGACACAGTTACCTGTGATATTCAGTAAACCTATGGTAATAATGACCATGCAGTTTTCTGTAAATGTAGGGAGGGTTTGCCAGCTAGACACCACAACACTTGTAGTTTACATTAATAAACCACAACTGCAGTTGGCTTCAGTGATAATGAAACCATTACATCCATTGCCAACGACCAGAGCAATATCTGGGGTTGTTTGTTACAGTAAAGTAGCACCAGTAAATTTTTGAAATTAAAATACTGTCATAATAACTAGTTTTAGTCGAAAAGTACAAGTGGCATGTTAAAACCAGTCTCTCCTGCTTCAATAATTCTATGCCCTGGATTGGTCAGACTAGCTGTCTAATCAAGGAAAAAATATTTACCTGTGTATATACAGATACTGCTTCTGTTTTCTTTCTGGGGAGTGGGACCAGGAAACTGCAGCTCTGGAAGAGGCTGGGCACCAGGGGTGGTGAGCACTGCTATTGTGCAGCACTTGTGCTGTGTGTTCCATTATCATTCTTCTTTTCCATTCCTAGGCTGTCCTACTAAACTGTCCTCTCAACCCAATGGGTTTGCTTTGTTTCCCCCATTCTCTACCCCACCCAGTGGGGGAGGGACCAAGCAGCTCTGTGGTGCTTAATTGCCAGATGGGGTTAAACCACAACACAATGTTATGTCTTTATTGATCTTAATTGCTCGGACCTTATAATGAATTTTATGTTTGTGTAGTCTTTCATAGTCTTATAAAAAAAAAAGGGGGGCAATGTTATAGAATCATACAGCTATTCTAAAGTACACAAGCACATGAACCTGCAGACCCCTACAGAATTTCATTAAGGTCCCATAGGCCAAATGTAGGAAAGTTTCTATCCGAAGTTTTGATGGGACTTATTCAACTGGGGCAAAAAAGTTGAATTTGACGTTGTATGAAATTTTAGATCTAACAGAATCCTATGGAAATGTTTCTGTAATTTTCAAATATGTCCAGTATCTCTCTTCTAGTGCCAAAAGTTTTGTTAAAATTAGATGTAACAGACACTGCTTATAACTGGTAACAAAGCACCCGTTCACCAAATGGAGCCTTCAGCTTTGAGCTAAAAAGCATAGTTTCCTCTGAAGCTGCAATTAATTATTTAATTCCGAAAACAGATATTTTGCTTTTCTTCCTGAAAGAAATTAATAAAGATTCCTGATAAAAGCAATTATTGAGGTTATTATTAATGTGAATTATTATTGAATTCTAGGCCAAGATTATTTACAAAACACAAATTTGGTGGAGATGAGGTTTGAAAACCAAGATCTTCTCCTAGTCAAAAGTCAGCTTTACTGGCAGTGATTCTGAGCAGAATGGAAAAAAAGTTCACTTATCCCTTCTAAATAAGCAAAAGTGTAATTTTAAAAACCGTGTGAAGATGTGCACATTATTTCTAAAGAAATGCTAGTTAATATTGCAGCTCAGCAGAACTGTCAAACTAAATATAATGCCCAGCACTGAAGGAATCAATCTTCTCCTAGATCTAAAGATAGTAAGGAAAAATCGTTAAGTTTGAAGTTCTTCAAAAGGTAAAAATCAAATGATATTTACAACTGTAGAAGAAAACACTGAACCTTTCTATGTTATTCAAGGTGAAAGTATTTTAATTCAGACTGAAAACATGGAAAAATCACATTTCAGGTTAAGCCATGGAATATTTCTCCACAGATATATTACACCAGAAACGTAAGCTCTCCTATTTGAAAGAGTTAGTCTTTCACAAGAGGGGAAGAGGACACTGGTTCTCTTCAAGCAACAGGCAGGGCTGTCACAACACATGGACTTCCTCACTGCACCCCAATTACATGATTTTTTCTATGGAAAGCTTTTCCAGCCAGTCCTCTTTCAGCTTTCCAGCTGACACAAAAAATCACCCTTGAATAAGAACAGAATTTCCAGTCCTAGGCAGACTTCTCACTAAGCTATAATCATTTGGGGGTGAGAGAAGGGAAAATTATTCAAGAAAAGGAGCAGTTACCCTACATCCATTTGACTAGAGAACAACAACTGATGGAGTAAAAGCAGAATAATGCAGTAAAAACACTCAGAGGCCTGAGTTCCATATTCTGCCACAGGCTGGCAGATAACTCATTGGTTGGGGGAGGTATGAGCAGCAGTATTTCCTTTCTGTGATTTAGCAGTGTTGACAGTTCTGATTAGCACATCTCTTAGGAACAAATGGATCCATAACAGTCTAAAAGATGAGATCAGGAACACAAGGAGTGTTCTTCTCTATCCCTCCAGTTGCAGGAAATGACAAAGGAAGGAATAGGAAGGCCCATCAGATCAAAACCAGGCTCTGAGACTGGTGTCACTGGCAGAACTTGGAGTTTTTCTATCATGGGTTGTTTTACACATGACCAGGCCTGCTGGTGACAGGGAAGGTATACCTGGCTCAAAGGGAGAGGAGGATTTTGCACAGGAGTTGGCAGGGCTAATCAGAAGAGCTTTGAAGGGAGAAAACCAAGCTTACAAGAGCCAAGCCTGGGGGCAGCACATGTGTATTAGTGAGGTCCTTCGGTCTGTTGTCTTCGTGGAGGTAGGGGATGGAGATCCCCATGGCAGCAAAGACACAAGGTCATCAGTGTGTTAGAAACCACAGAAGTGCCTGAGAACGGTCATGGTGATGAAAGGTTGAGTGAGGTTTTATAGGTAAGAATCAAGGGAAAGGCCACCAATGAAGATATCATGGTGAGAGTCTATTACAGACTGCCCAGCCAGCATGAAGAAGTAGATAAAATATTCTATAAGCAGCTGGGAGAAGCCTCACAATTGCTAACCCTTCTTATTGTGAGGAACTTCATCTTACCAGGTGTCTGCTGGAAACAAAATAGAGCAAAAACCAGTCTAGGAGGTTAATGGAGTGTGTGGAAGAGCAGGTGAGCGAGCCAACTAGGGAAGACCCTTCTTCACAGAGAAGGTCTAGTGGGTAATGGGAAAGCTGGAGGCCATCTGGGGCACGGGGATCAGGAAATGGTAGAGTTCCCAGTTCTTGGGGAAGTAAGGAAGAATGTCAGTAGAACTGCCACCTTGGACTTCTGCAGAGCAGACTTTGGCCCATTTANGAAGGAAGGAAGGAAGGAAGGAAGGAAGGAAGGAAGAAGGAAGAGACCCAGTGTTTTTTCAGCAGCTGTATTTACACAGAAAAGATAAGCCAAAAACATAAGATAAAGAAAGGGAAAAAGATCTTAATGGAGCCCTTGACTTCTCTACCTTGTCTTAATGAATTAAATATATAAGGAAAATAAATTGGCTNCGTGTGAAGATGTGCACATTATTTCTAAAGAAATGCTAGTTAATATTGCAGCTCAGCAGAACTGTCAAACTAAATATAATGCCCAGCACTGAAGGAATCAATCTTCTCCTAGATCTAAAGATAGTAAGGAAAAATCGTTAAGTTTGAAGTTCTTCAAAAGGTAAAAATCAAATGATATTTACAACTGTAGAAGAAAACACTGAACCTTTCTATGTTATTCAAGGTGAAAGTATTTTAATTCAGACTGAAAACATGGAAAAATCACATTTCAGGTTAAGCCATGGAATATTTCTCCACAGATATATTACACCAGAAACGTAAGCTCTCCTATTTGAAAGAGTTAGTCTTTCACAAGAGGGGAAGAGGACACTGGTTCTCTTCAAGCAACAGGCAGGGCTGTCACAACACATGGACTTCCTCACTGCACCCCAATTACATGATTTTTTCTATGGAAAGCTTTTCCAGCCAGTCCTCTTTCAGCTTTCCAGCTGACACAAAAAATCACCCTTGAATAAGAACAGAATTTCCAGTCCTAGGCAGACTTCTCACTAAGCTATAATCATTTGGGGGTGAGAGAAGGGAAAATTATTCAAGAAAAGGAGCAGTTACCCTACATCCATTTGACTAGAGAACAACAACTGATGGAGTAAAAGCAGAATAATGCAGTAAAAACACTCAGAGGCCTGAGTTCCATATTCTGCCACAGGCTGGCAGATAACTCATTGGTTGGGGGAGGTATGAGCAGCAGTATTTCCTTTCTGTGATTTAGCAGTGTTGACAGTTCTGATTAGCACATCTCTTAGGAACAAATGGATCCATAACAGTCTAAAAGATGAGATCAGGAACACAAGGAGTGTTCTTCTCTATCCCTCCAGTTGCAGGAAATGACAAAGGAAGGAATAGGAAGGCCCATCAGATCAAAACCAGGCTCTGAGACTGGTGTCACTGGCAGAACTTGGAGTTTTTCTATCATGGGTTGTTTTACACATGACCAGGCCTGCTGGTGACAGGGAAGGTATACCTGGCTCAAAGGGAGAGGAGGATTTTGCACAGGAGTTGGCAGGGCTAATCAGAAGAGCTTTGAAGGGAGAAAACCAAGCTTACAAGAGCCAAGCCTGGGGGCAGCACATGTGTATTAGTGAGGTCCTTCGGTCTGTTGTCTTCGTGGAGGTAGGGGATGGAGATCCCCATGGCAGCAAAGACACAAGGTCATCAGTGTGTTAGAAACCACAGAAGTGCCTGAGAACGGTCATGGTGATGAAAGGTTGAGTGAGGTTTTATAGGTAAGAATCAAGGGAAAGGCCACCAATGAAGATATCATGGTGAGAGTCTATTACAGACTGCCCAGCCAGCATGAAGAAGTAGATAAAATATTCTATAAGCAGCTGGGAGAAGCCTCACAATTGCTAACCCTTCTTATTGTGAGGAACTTCATCTTACCAGGTGTCTGCTGGAAACAAAATAGAGCAAAAACCAGTCTAGGAGGTTAATGGAGTGTGTGGAAGAGCAGGTGAGCGAGCCAACTAGGGAAGACCCTTCTTCACAGAGAAGGTCTAGTGGGTAATGGGAAAGCTGGAGGCCATCTGGGGCACGGGGATCAGGAAATGGTAGAGTTCCCAGTTCTTGGGGAAGTAAGGAAGAATGTCAGTAGAACTGCCACCTTGGACTTCTGCAGAGCAGACTTTGGCCCATTTAGGAGACTGGTTGAGAGAGTGCCTTGGCAGGCAGTTCTGAAGGGCAAAAGAGTCCAGGAAAATATGTCAATTATAATAAAAATATATTTGTAAGCCAAATTGCAAGATTAAGGACATTTATTGTTGTGGATTTATTTTAAGCCACCAATNTAGAATTTAAATAGACCAGAGTATCCTAATTTACTGCTTAAAAAATGTGCCGTTTCACTAATGGATTTGTGTTTGTTTTATCTGAGTGTATTTATAGTCTTTCTGCAATCTAAAAAAGGGAAGCAGTAGACTCATTATAAAGAAGAAAATCTTAAAACCACAAATACATAGAAATGAACAAATGTTAATGAAACCTCCTTCAGGGTTAACCTAAAGTACACGTCTAACACATGAAACCAGGCTCTACCTCTCTAATTAAATTTTTAAATTGACTACTCTTAATATATTGGGCAATCCCCTAAGATTTTAAAGTCACCTTCTAAATCTAATTGTGAAGGATCATTTACTCTGCTTCTTTATAATGAGTCTA